>PVJX010006671.1:0-76014 GCA_004027295.1 Dolichotis patagonum
AGGGAGCCTGGTTCTGGACAGCATGGGCCAAGCAGAGTTCACTTTGTTGGTTCTGGCTGTGTGTGTCTGGCTCTGGCCACAACCCAGGGTGGCTCTAGGCTGCTATGCCTGCCACAGAGGATGTGGCCTGTTCCCCAGCCCCTGCGTCCCACTGGGTCCCAGTGCTAAGCCGCCTCTCCTGCCTCGCAGTGACCCTCAGCCAGCTGGGAAACGGCGCTGGGCCAATCTCTGCTCAGTGCCCACCTTGCCAGCTGTCCTTTTGCTCTTGGGGTATGAAGCCAGGGCACCTACGTGAGTGAGCGTGGAACACTGGGTGACGGAAACAGGAGACCGACGGTCTCTCGTTTGTCAGGAGGTAGTGAAACCCATAGCAGCCAGGCCGCTTCACGATGGATGACTTGCAACATGAGGCAGAGGCCTCCAGGGAGCAAACCTGAGTCACAGTGTCCTTCCCAGGGGTGGCTCTTTGGTGACGGGCAAGTAAAGTTGCAGGAAATGGAGGGACTTCTTCCCAGCCAGCTGCTGAGATGTTTCTAACTCGTCATTTATCATCTTTATAAGCACAGACCTTGACTATTAATGACACTTCCACTTCAGATTTTTCAAGTTGACAATGGTGGGGAAGTGGCATGCAACCAGGGAATCCCGTAGCAGGAATTTTGCATTTGGACCTTGTCCTGGGACGGCGCCTGCTGTCAGTGCCAGGAGGGCGTCAGCAGCTCCGCAGCTCTGTCAGCCGTGAGGTAGCCAGACCCCAGGGTGCCGCTGTGCTGCCGAGCTGGAATGGTGCTCAGGCAGGGCGGTGCATCCATTTCCCACTGGTGACATTTTCAACTCACAACAGCTTTATAGGAATAAGATCGCCTGTAAGTTGAGAACCACGTGTTTTTAAAATTGTTGTAATGAAGGTCAGGTGCCTCGAAGAGGCTACAAAAATCTGCTGTCTCTTGTTGTGACTCATGTTGCAATGGAAAATAAAGAAGATACAATGTTTACAGTGCTTGTAATTCAATTATTACAATAAATAAGTGAAAAATAGTTTAAACGTTCTACCTCACTGTGTGCTGCTTGAGGTTTGCAGGCAGGGCAGACAGAGAAATTTGCTGGAGTCCTCTGTAGGACTTGAGCCGGCAAGCTAGGCATCACTGTGGCAGGAGGACCTTGGGACCATTGGATGTGGGAGCCGCTGCCAGGAGAAAAAGAGGGAGCCCAAAGAGGGAGCCCAAAGGCATGGTAGTGGCCCGGGGTAAGGAGGCCTGGGTGATTTAGGAAGCAGCTCTGCATTCTGTCTCTCTTTTCTCCAGGGCCATGGCTGCCCGGGCAAGTAGCTGGCACATTGGACTCGTCCGAATGTCCTTCCCTAAATGCACCTTGGTATCCCTCTGTGCTGTCCTCAGTTACGTTTGTGTCATCAAAACCTGTCACTCACTCCAAACTTGCAGCTGCCACTGGTCCACAGGGCATTGTAAGGACCACCTGGCTTCCCAGGAGGCCTCCTTTTCCAGCTATCTCTTGCTTGCCGATTTCTTCTGTTAGACTGACTTTTAGTCCGCTTGACCCTGGGCCATTTCTCTCTGTTTTTCTCTTGACCACTTCACACTTCCTTTACCTTGCTCATCCCCATGAGCTCAAAGTCTGCCATGAGGAACTAATCCATTAGCTACCTTACAGACCCTGTTAACACTCTGCAGCTTTCTCCGATAGCGCCCTGCTGTAGTCAGGGTTTACAAGGGAATGCATTTAATACAGGACACATAATTTCTAGGATTATTTTATATTCACCCAAAGAGTCAAATGTAAAAGAGTGCAGGAGATTGGTCCACAAATTAGAGACCCAAGGAGTCCAGCTGAGGGTCTGGATCCCATGGCAATGTCCTGCTTGAGTCCAGCTGAAGACCCAGAGCCCGTGGCAATGTCTTCTGTGAGTCCATCTGGAGGCCTAGAGCCCACAACAATGTCTTACACAAGTCTGTATCAAGGATCTGCGCTGGGAAGGCCCAAAGGTCAGTGGTGGAAGCTAGGAAGTCTGCGCCAGTGGGATGAATGACCCATGCCAGCAGGCTGAGGGATCTGCACTGGAGCCAGGAAGTGACCCTCAAGGAAAGGACAAAAGCTTCCCCAAAGAGAACTGCAGCCATGTCAGGGACAGCGAGGACCTGATTTTCTCTGATGATAACTGCTGAGTTCCTATCAGGAAAACCAGCTCAACCAGCTTCTCCAGGAGAATCAACAGCACACTGTATTCCCCCCCAGTTCTCCTTTCATGCTGTTAGTGACAGTCCTCAGGTGGGCCTTCCATACCCAGCACCATGCTGACATAGTTCAGCGGGGGGTTACAAGGTGACCATTAGTTGTTAATCCATCATACACATTTAGGTCGGTACATTGTGTCTACCGTGAATTCATTTAACATCATCTATCTTCATCTCAGCCTCATCTTTGCCTACACACAGGGCAAGTTCTCAATTCCATGGGGGCAGGGTACCAGGCTGAGGTCAGGGGTCCTGCAGTAAAACTCCTGAGCGTAGGGGCTGGAGCCTAGAACTTACTCACTTTTGTACCTGCGGCACCCAGGGAAGTTGCTGGCACTTGACTGTCTGCTCAAGAGATTCATGTTGAATTTATTTTAATTTAGTAACCAAAATACAGAAGCTTATTTGACCTCCTCGGACATAGATGGATGCAGGGATCAGGGCTTCTATTTGTTACACTTTGTTCCACTGGGTTATATTCTTTCTGCCTAGGTTTTCCTTCAGCCAGGACAGTCTATTATGAACTATAGGAAAGGCTTAGGGTAGCTGACTCTTCACCCCGTGACTCTTGCAGGTGCAGAGGTCAGGGGAGAGCACTGGGTGAGATTGTCGAAGGACAGCTTAAGGTTCTTAGTATAGGATTGATACTTTCCAGAAGGTTCCACTGAGCCCTATTCTGCAGGCAGAGGGCTTAGTGACTTGGAGAAAACACTGCCTTGCTTGACTTCTAGACTTTCTCTACACAAAAATTCACTCCCTCCTTCCTGAGACTACAGGTTCTTAATTTCTCAGTCCACTGCTCTTTCTTTAAAGCTTCCACCACCCAGCGACTCATCTCCTTTCCTTTCAATGCAAATGAGTTGCTATTGGGATTACTTCACTACCATTCCAACTTTCTCCCCCTTTTGATGCTACTGATAAAAGCATAGACCATTTCTGCTGGAAACTGAGAATAGTCAGCAGTTTGTATAGTAATAGTAAGAAGTTCTACATTGGCCTACAGAAGTTTCTAGAAGTTTCCCTAAGTTACTTGCCGCAAAGGTTTGCCTAAAATAATTTTATAATTATCATACCTGGTCTCTCATGCAGCTGGGGAATAGCCAGGGGGTCTTCTTGGGATCAGAAAGGAAGGGGGCTTGGTTTTAAATGTAGGTTCATTTTCAGGGTCACTGAAGATTAAGTGAGATATTTCATCATGTGTGCTTTGCAAAAAATGACAAAACTACAATTTGATAAACATTTTCAAATGTCAGTTTTCTTCCCAAGTTGAGAAATTTGAAAGTGGAGTTTTGTAGTACAGACAGAACCCCAGCATCTTCTTCAAACTGGCTGAAAAAAGTGCTGATTGCAAAGCTAGTAGCTTCTCTCTCTCTTTCTCATCTATCCTCTATCTCTCTCTTCCCAGCCAATCATCCATCTAATTATTCATCTTCCCACCCACCTGCAAGAATAAAAATACTAGTACACATACAAATAATTAAACTTGCAGTGCCAAACTTTCTTATGGTTAGAGGGCACTGTTTCACATTTGAATAGTTTCCATTTAAGTAATTAAAGACAGATGACCACAAGGGACCTTTAACCTCCAGATTTGTCTTTGTAATTGACTCCTGTCCATCTCTGTGTGGCTGTCCCACCTCCACTTACAGGCGTTCCATTTCTATTTTCTTCTCTTCCTAACATCTTCCACTTTGCTTAGTAGGATCATTTGTTTGTCTTCAAAGCCGGTGAGGCTGGATGCTGAAGACATCTCCTATTTTGTTCTTTTCTTCCTCACCAGCACCCCCTTGACTGGTACCCCATGTCCAAAGCATGCTGTGGACCTGCCCCCCTTTGCCAAGATGCTTCCACAGCCATCTCTCAGGGGCTTGGAGAAATGGAAGTAAAGAACATAATCATTTGGAAGAGAAGATGGATTCTGTATTTTTTGAGACAAAATGTTTTCAGGTGGGGTAACAAGTCTCATAGAAAATCTGGGAACTGGAAACCTGGAGGGTAGTTCTGTAAACAAATGTTACGGCTTCTGTGGAAGCAGTGACTCCTGCGCTTCCCTTCTCCTTCTTTGGCTGAGCATGTCCCCTTCAGGGATCCATGTGAAGACACTTAGTCCCCTGTGCGGTGCTGCAGGAGGCTGAGCACAGGCATGTGCCCTCGAGGAAGAGCGAGGCGCTGCGGTCTCTCAGTCTTTCTTTGCTCTGTCACACTGTTGCCACCCATCATTCTCTGCAGAAGAGATTTGATCCTCCAGACTTTGACCTTAATAAAACTTTCTCTTCTTCGCTCTTCACACATAGGGTTGAGCCTAAGGCTTTCACATCGAACTCTATCTCAGCCACCCCTCCCAAGCCCCTGTAGAACTTTGAGACAGGGTCTTGCTAAGTTAGTTACCCAGGTTGGGTTCAACCTTGAGATTCTTCTGCCTCAGCCTCTTAGAGTGCTGGGATTACAGGTGTGCACCAGCATGTCCGGCTAAACTATTACGTTTTATAAAGTTAATTGTCTCAGGCATTTAGCTGTAGTAACTCAAAGGTGATGAATACACTTCCCTGCTCTCTAATCTTGGGCCTCACCTGCCTATGTGAAACTGTAGAAACTTTGACTTAAAAAGAGGTTATCTAGTTGCTATCAATATTTCAGATTCCTTTCAGAAAAGTAATACTTTTGCTTATCTAATCTTTTATTTCAGTTTCCATGTTCTTATAATCCCTACTTGTTGATTATTTTCTTAATCCACAGTCTCTGCCATCTATGGGTCTTCCTGTTTTGCTCTTTCATCTAGTTTGCAACCTATGACCTCAATTATAATTATTTTTTATAGATTGGATATAATATTCCAGAGAATTGTTATTTTCTTCCCTTAGGTTTGGCTACACAGTATGTCAAAATTACCTTCTTCTCTATTAAAAAAGTTCTCCCCGTCTCTGTGTGTCTTTCGCCTCACAGAAACATGGAATTAACTGTCATCGCACAGAAAGTGTTTAGTGGGTCCTTTCTGGCTCCGGGCGGGAGCCACTGAATCCCTGGCTCGGAGCGCGTGCAGGAGTGGCGCTGTTGCTCCCAGGCAGCCGGACTGTGTCTGGCTCTCTGTTAGGATGGGGCTGGCGCTGCCCTGGGTGGTTTCAGGACCGAGCTGGCCTGCTGTATGACGGTGCAACGCAGCGCGGGGCCGGGAACAGGACGCACCAGCCCGCCTTCCGCCTTCGGGCAGCTGCAGAGCCCGGGAGCTGCAGAATGAGCTCACAGGCGTGGCCAGGGCTGCTCTGATAAAACCTCAGGGCACCTGAAGCTCCAACGCGCTCCTGGCAGTGAGTCCTGTCACGTGCCAGGAGGGTGACACAGGCCGAGGAGATGTTTGGGACCCCCCTAGACCTCACCCCAGTGTCTTTTTATTTGGCTGGTCTTGAGTTAGCTGTATCCTTTGTAATTGCTGTAATCATAAGAACAGCCTTTCCTGAGTTCTCTGAGTCATCTAGGGAATTATCAAACCTGAGGGAGTAGAGGGAACTCTGGGATTTGTCACCCACGGATCGGAAGTGCCCATGACCGGGGAATCCCTGAGGTTGTGCTGGCATGTCAAGCGAGGGGTGGCTTGCGGACAGTGTGACAGCCTCACCCTGTGGGGGGGCCTCACCCAGGCAGTCAGCACCAGGGTGACTGTGACTCCTACTTACCCTGCCGCAGTCAGTCCCACTGCCTCCTTCCTCCTGCTTTCACCGGGACCCTCTCACGTCCTCGGCCCTCGCAGTGCTGATGGGGAACCCTTTCCTCTCCCCTTAAACTGCCCTTGTAATCTATCAAGGGTTGGCAAGGTCCCACCTCCTCTTTGGAATGTCTGCCTTTTCTCCTCTCCAAACTGCCACGCTGGAGACGACTGCTGGTTTTGACCACTGAGTCAGTGGGGGCAGGGCATTGTTTCCGTGGCCCGCAAGATGCCAAAACCCAAAGATGCTCAAATCCTTTCTATGACATGACTTGGAGTCCGCATGGAGCCTACGCCTATAAACCTGTGCGCGTTACATTGTTTCTAGAGGACTTATAATATCTCCTACAGTGTAAATGCTATGTAAATGTTGTTACACTGTAATATATAGAGAAGAATGACAAAAGTCTATTTGATCAGATGAGATGCAGTTCTTTTTTTCTGAATATTTTGAGTCCATGGTTGGTTGAATCTACACAATCACAGATACAAAACTCATGGGCGTGGAGGGCTGACTGTGTGCTATCTTCACAACAGGATAAAGGATGCTGAGACCAAATCTCGGGCTTCTTTCAAAAAACATCTCTGCCTCTGCTTAGCACAGTGATAAAAGCTTGCAATTTTATATGAGAGAATTGAACGCTGGATTAAAATATCACTGGTGCTTGCGTTGATAGACTTGGGAGCAACTGACTCAGGGAAGAGGATTTCCGAGGGTAGGTTGGGAAGGGACTTGGAAAGTCATTGGTAAGGGCACTTTGTTTTGCTTAGTAGGCACTCCATAAATATTTGTTGAGTGAATAAAGGAAAGACAAGCCCTTTTACCAGTCCTAAAACTACTATTACGTGTTGAACTGATGAATCTGGACTAGCCCACCTAGCAGTGGGGTCACTTTTTCTCCTACCCATGGGATCTCTCTCACTTAGCAGCCACGTTCTCGTGCTCAGCTATGAGTCACGGGGTTGATCTCTCTTCCTTGGTGCTAATAAAGTTCACATGCTCTTAAATATTGTAGATGGCTAGTGACTTTCTACTCATTCTTTCTGATGTGTAAATGCTTTATTTCAAACAGAGCATGTGAGGGTTATAAGGCATATGAAGGCATTTAAATGCTTAATATTTCTTCTCAGAAGTTTTATATGTAGCAAAATAAAGTTTTATCCGTCACCTTAGTATCTACAGTGACAGGGTAGTACAAAACAGGCAATATCCAAGGGTTAGTCTAGCTCCTACATATGTGCAAGTCTGAGTATTGCTATTACAGCGACTCCTCTGGGCTGGGGGAGAGCTGTGGAGAACGCACCTGGCATACAGAAGGCTCTATTCAACTCTTAGCACTCGAAAAGATTTTTTAAAAAGCCTGTTTACTGCTCAATAACAACCAACAATATTTGTTTCTGCCTCATCACTATGACAAAATACTTGACATCCACAACTTACAGGAGGAGAGGTTTACTTTGGTTCACATTTTGCCCAGGTTCCAATCCATCTTCTGGTGGCTCCAAGGCAGAGTGGTATGGCAGGGGAAGGGTGGTAGAAAAACTGCCCTCTTAATGGTGTCCAGGAAATAGAAAGTGAAGGAGGACCCTGTGGAGAGATAAGCCCTTTGGGGCCAAACCCCTGCAGCCGCCTCTTCTGATCAGACTGACCCTGCCTCCTAACAGCAAGCCAGTCCTTCTCTGAAGCCCCACCTATTAGCATGTGAGATGCATGGGCAACATGTAGATATAAACCACAATAGTTTTTGAGTGATATGTCATTGCTTAGATGTTATAAGTATTCCAAAGTTTAATATTTATAGCAATTTTGCCAGTTTTCCAGATGAATAAGGCAAGGCTGTGGAAGACCCTGTCTTCCCTTTAGGACTGTTAGTAAAATTATTTACTTGATGTCTTGTAACTCTAAAACACCAGGATTGGCTTGGATAAACTCAGGAAGTCATTTCCAAGTGAAGATTTGCAGAGTGTTCGGGAGGCAGGAAAAGGAAAATAGTCTATGACTGGACTTTTATCTTTGTTTAGGAATAAAGTAGATATATCAGGATTCTTTCCAAGTCCCCATGGCCATGGGAGTCTTATGTAGTAAATATAGTTCCTTTGATCCTTAAAATGCAATTGTCCTATCACCCAGGTGATAAGCATCAACTTCCATTGAGTCAGGGCTATTATGACAGGCTAGGTGGTTCTTTAGCTGTGTGTAAGATGGCATCATGGGCTGGTTCTTGAGCTTGTTCGGGGCTATCACCCTTGTCTACCTTCTGCTTCAGAGCCCTCCAGCTTCCAGAACGATGCAATCAGCCGAGGGTTCTTGCTCAGTTTGTACAGAAATGACAAATTGGCAAGGCACAGCTCTTCAGTGCTAGCAGACCTGGGCTTTGAATGCCCACAGCTATGATCTCTACGTAGTATGAGTGATTCTCCTCATTATGCAGAGCCAGTAGCTATGGCCAGGTTCTGGGGGACTCTCCTAGCAGAGCCAGGCTTGTATATTCTCAGTAACAGACTTTTCTGCTTGGCTATGGATAGGGAAGGGGATTTGAAAACTGGGATAGGAGGTCTGCAGGACAACAGAGCCCTCCAGGGAGGATGCAGGATGGAGTCACTGGAATAGGTCCCGGTCTGACACCTGATGCAGCAAAGCAAATACTTTCAGAAGCCGTCCAATCTGACTCTCTTTGGAGGAAGGCAGAATTGGGATGCTTGACAAGGATTCTCAGACAAGATGCAAATTCCTTTCCTCTCATCTTCTGACTACTGTAGTAAACCATGACAAGGCTGGCCCCAGACCGAACTGTGTGATTCCAGCAGGTTCTTCACCCTCACAGGTCCTTTAGAGAGTGCAGCCACAGTGTGCAACCAGGAAGTCTTTGGATAAGGACAAAATGAAGTGTGTGTGTGTGTGTGTGATAGCGCAGAGCAATGGCCAGCATGTAGTGGTAGCATGTAGTTGGTAATTTTTGTGAGTGAACTTAATGCCACAAAGTGTGTCATATACCCTGTATGAGAAATGGTTTGGAAGGTGAACTGGTAGGCAACATGTGCTAAGGAGTAGAGGAACCAAACACAGCTTTGACAGGGAGTAGGGAGTGGGATCGTCTGGAGGACTAATGTCAAGTGCTCTTTACTGAGGTTATCGTGGCTGACTTTATGGTTTCCAACCAGGACTGACTCAAATACCTTCGCATGCTGCAAAATGACCTACATGATGGTGGGTCCATCAGAGTGCAATGGAGCTGAAAAATTCTTACGGTTCCAGTGATGTCTCAGCACAGAGAATTACTTATTTGTGGGGACCCTGGTGTAGTCAAAGCTACTTCTCTGCCAGGTGTCTAAAAATATAGCACATACAATTATATATAGTGTGAAAATTTATAGTGATGATATATGACCACATTGTTGTTTTATGTATTTACTATATTACACTTTTTATCATTATTTTATAACTAAAATAACCTTTTATAACCTCTTGGTTATAAAAATGAATTTACTGTAAAACAGTCTGCTGTGTTCTGCAGGCAGGAGCCTCATCTGTCTTCTGCTGACTGTGTTTCCCTGTTCCATCAAGAGACCACGTGGAGTGACGACAAAGGCCACCCAAGAGTGGTGTATGCCCTCGAGGTTTCTGCCCAGCAGTGAGACTGACCAACAGTGCAGTTCTCAGAATTGGCCATACTCTGAGGCCTGAGTGTAAATTGTCCTCACCCCGGAGACGAAGGCTCAGCAGTGAGGGTGGAGGAGGAAGGTACACTGAATGTTTTTCTCTCTGACATGCCCATTCCTGGGGCCTCCTGCATATGACAAGAACTGGGCTTTTACCATTTTGGAGGAAATTCCCAGGCCCTGGACTTGATTCCAAAGCTGGGTTTTTTATTTAGTTCAAAACGTATTAATTGTTCTCTTTAGTGCATTCCTTACCTTAAGTGCTTATTAACTTTCTGAAGAAATCTTATGGATTTGTTTAAAGATGATTTCAAAGTATTTTGAGTTCTTTTAAAGCATGCTTCTATTGTGTTTTAGAGGAAAATAAGATTATGTAACCCAAGGCAACTTGTTAGAGTTTAGTAAATATTAATTGGATAATATAAAAAGCGAAGATGAAAGTCACTTGGTTTATAGTTTAGTTAGTGACTGGTCCTTCTGATGCCAACGTTCTGTGGTTATCTGAGAAAAGGCCAAAGGAGATACTCATTACCTAGGAATGGCAATAGAATCTGACTACATCGGTCACCTCTGTCACCTCCGTCTAGGTCATAAGGACATCATTCCCTGTCGTTGTCTATCAGGGAGACTGAGCAGCCATATCGTCAGCTATACATCTTGACAGCCACAGTATTCTGTGAAATTTTACATGTAACATTCAGAATCAAAGCACACTGAGTCTTCTCCCTTCTGAGTAAGGCTGGAAGCTTAGTGCCACAGCTCAACCCGGAGGGACAGCATCTGTTTACATAGTCTGTGATGAAGAGAGAGATCCATTAAGTGTGGGGCTAGTGGAAGCTCAGCTTCAGCGGGGCTGCGTGCAATGCAGACACTTAGAAGTAACCAATGGACAACTACAAATGGTGTGCTGATGGCCAGCATCTTAGATGGGGGGTATTTGCTGAGCAATGCTTATCCATACAACCCTTCCAAGGAAATCCTCTGATGATCCTCACTTAACAGCAAAAGAAATCGAGGGTTAGAGTGATGCAGTAGGTGTGCTAAGGTCACGTAGTGATAAGTAGCAAAGCCACCTGTTCTCAGTGGGACAGTTAGACTCAAAATCACATGTCTGACTTGAAAATCGTACCCTTGAGAATGTCTAAGGGTACAAGTAAGAGTATATCCAACCTAAAGCACTGGAAGTGCTTACCCACCTAAGGGTTATGTTTCACACTTACAGAGAAGTCCAGAGATAAGCATTTTCCAAGGTTTCTTAGCAGTTTTGGGGTCTGGGCTACTGTCTCTGTGCTCTTACTCATTCTCTCACATGTCAATGTTGGATATCCAGAAGGCCGGCACAGAGGATATTCCCCGCGTGTACTGTCTTTTCACCGGGGGAAAATCTTTCCTGGAATTTCTCCTAGGCAGACTTTCCCAGGCTGTGCTGGTAACATGCTTTGCCTAGCCAAAGGGGAGGTGGGTAAGCTCCTGTGAGGTTCTGCGAGCTCGGCAGTGGTGGGGGACCTCTGCTGTTAGAGCAGACGTGGGCCAGTGGTTTTCAACTGTGTCAACTCCACAAGAACAGGGAACTACGAGACGTCCCTGCCAGAAGGTGTCCAGGCTCTGGGCTTTGGGCATTGCTGTAGTCAAATCTCTACAGCCCCAGAACCGAGCTGTAGACAAACTGGGAGTTACAATTTTTATGTTCTCTTTGATGGCTGTTACTTTTTTGTTTGATTCATTTTTAAGCAATATCATGAACTGTTGGAATATTGAACCAAATGGAAAAAAAAGTCACCTTCTGACTACTAAGAATATGAGCGTAAATAATAGTTTGTGCTAAATCCTCCCTTAGGTCTCCTGACTACACCCTATGTTAAGAGCTGTGCCTCTGGTACTTTCGTTAGTCTTCGTAACATTAAAGATGATCCTGTTTTACGGATGAGGAAACTGAGGCTTCAAGTTAGCAATTTTCCCAGGATCATACAGTTTGAAAAATCCCTTAGCTAAAATGCAGAGGATGAGACATGCTTCACATTTAGGACTTTTTTTGGATTTTGGAATATTTTCACATATATAATGAGATATTTTGGAAAGGGAGCCATGTCTAAATGTAAAATTCATTTATTTTTCTTACACATCATATTCTGTACCAGTGGTGGTGAAGTTTTTAAAAATGAGTGCCCCAAACTCATTTATTTATGACAAAGTGTCAACACTGCAATATTGAATAATGAGGTTTTGGTTTAGAAAAAAAACTCATACATTAACATCTTTTGTTGTAAAAGAAAAACACAGTAACATCCATGCTATAGGTTTGCCAGCACTGTGATAGGATGCCTAAGGTAATTTTGTATCATGTCTTAAATAGCTTTTGCAAGATAGTAAGTTTCATGGTGTGGAATTTCCACTTGTATCGTGCTGACATACAAAGGTTTAGATAGTGCAGCGTTTTATATTTCAAATTTTTTGGATTACAAACATGCAGTCTCTACATGGTATGGCTGGCAGAAGAACTCATTGTTTTGGTAATGAGCTGCCTCTGGATTAGTGGTGGCCCGGGGTTCCTTTCCCCACTTGCTCTGGAGTGACAGACCCTCTACTGGGTACTGAGGAGTGATGACTGCTTTCACGTCCCTTCCATATTCCTAAGGACCCTTGTCCTGCCTGGTCTCTTGCCTAGCTGTGGCTCTGTTGTCCTTCGGCTGCTGTCCTCCTTGAGCGCTGCTTTATTCCCTCTGGTCACCTCTGCTCCACCCAAAGGGCCCACAGTGCCACCGTGAACACAGGCATGTTGTGAAGGGCTGAGGTGGTGGAGTGATGTTGAGGGCAGTGTTTTCTTCCTGACTTTAGGCCCCAAATCCCCAAGATGTCTGTTATCTACTTGAGTCTGCCTTTCTTTCCTTAGACTATCAAACCTTTGGTTTGCAAGATAAAGGGATACATAAAAGTTTGGGGATTGCATTTACTTTTGATTAAATCATGTTTTCAGATGTTTTCTTTCCTAACTGGTCTGCTTCTCAAAACTCTTTCTAATGAAAGAAATGTGAAATTCAGAGAAAATCAATCATGTGTAAAATAATATATTTGTAAAGTTCAATAATATGGTACAGAGTCTGAGAGCGTGGGTTTGGATCTAGTGCAAATACTGTGCAGTCATCCCACTGAGGATGGCAATTAAGTTACTTAATTATCTACATAGTTTCTAACTAAAACTTATCTATAGCTTCTAATTTCACCTTTATCCTAGCTACACTTGTTAATCTACAAAAAGCACAGTGCTCAGTAAAGTATATTAGACTGCACCTTCATTTCGATAGTTTGTTTAGAGTTGAGGGACATGGTAGAAAAAGGCAAGATGTTGGTCACCTACTGTGACTGGTACTGCAGACTTCCTATTACATTGTACACATTTTACAGACACACTGCGAACTACCCTTTCCCCTGATTTGGAGCAGTCCTTCCATAATTCGTTCTAATCACTGTGTTAATTGGCAGCTTGAATGAATGGTTTCAGAGGCCTTGGCGTCCATAAATAATAGGATTGAGAAGCCCTTCTTCCCATGGGACTGTAAGTCCAACAGCTAAACAAAAAAAGACCAAAAAAAGCACACTGTTCAGGATTTGGGATGTTGTTTCCTATTTCTAGGAAAATACTTGCTTTGAAACACTGACATGCTGGTAAGTGAGAATTATGTTTCCTTAAGGATTTGCTGTAAAACATACTGTTCAGCTGTAGCAGTCATCAGTGTCTGTTGATCAGCTTTCAGTAGTTATAACAGACACCTGAGCTAATCAGCGTCTGTGATTTATTTGGCCTTGCAGTTTTGGAGGTTTCGGGTCATGCTTGGTTGGCCCTGCTGCTTTCTGGCCTTTGGTGAGGTAGCTTGTCCTGGTGGGGAGCAGGTGGTGAAACAAAACTGCTCACCTCTTCGCAGCAAAGAGAGGAGGAGGAAGAGGTTTGGGTCCCATTGTCCCCTTCAGGGGCATGCCGCCAAAGGACCTAAATCCTTCCTTAGGTCTCCTGAAGGCTCCACCCCTTCTGTAATACCATCTGGGAACAAGCCACATGGATCTTGGGGGGATATTGAAGATTCAAAGTTATTTTGTTGTTGCTTTGTAGTGCTGGGGATGGAAGCCAGGACTTCCTGCATGCAAGGTAAGCACCCAGTGCTAAGCTGCATCCGAGTCTCCTACAGAAGTACTTGTGGGGTGGGGGTGGGGGATAGACCCTTTGCAAAGTACACCTGCATACTTTTTAAAAAGGGCATTAAGCAAATTCAGTACACATTGTTTTAGGCATTGTCTAAAGGAAAAGTAGGTTGATATTTGTAATGAGCTCCTAACTCTCAAATCCAGACTCAAGTTTTACAGTGTCGAGCACACATTTCTGGAGGCTGGCTCTTGTGCTTAGCACTGAGCTGAGATGAATGAAGCATAGTGCCTGTCTTTACAGAACCAGTAGATCTGATCCACAGTCTCTAAAGAAATTTCCTTTAATTGCCTATTATTTCTAGAAATGAAGGGGGAAAATTGTATATAGTGCTTAGCAAATGCTTGGCATATAATCTAGAGTTCCATAAATGCTGGCTATTATTTTCATTATTATTAAAAATAGCAAAGGAAATACAATGATTTGTACTTTTGTCTTTTGACTTGCTTTCTCCATTAGTCCCCTTCAGGGCAACGCCTGTGAAGTAATGTTAATTATTACAGGAGTCTATAAATGCCTCCTCAAGTGTTTGTGACTACAGTAACACCTTTTCCTACTGAGGGATAAAAATAAGCAGTTACTCCCCGTGGAGAACAACATGCTGATCTTCAAGCATTTTGCAATTCAGATTTTATATTTCACTGCCTTCTTAACAGCTTTCTAGATATATTTCTCTTCTGCAGTTTTGAGGACCCATGTCGGACAATTTCGCACACCCCACCCTGCATCTTTGTGCCAGCATGCGTTAAATTAGTCATTGATTTTTAAGAGTGCAGCCTCAGGGTGCAGGACCGTGAGGTGTTGTTTCACTTACAGTTTTGCACCTCAAGGTCATGCATTTACAGGAACAGTGAACAATTACAGCTTAATGCCAAGGCCTCCATGGAGGCCAGGAGGTGATTTGGATCTCTGTGCCTCCCGCCTGCCTACATGTTATTGTGGGGATGGCTCAGAGGGCTCCAGAGGCAGGGAGGCGATGCCCTGGAGGGATGGCTTTCTGTAAGAATATGTTCCATCCTAAGTGGAAATGTCCTCAGGGCAGCAGATCCCCAGGACTTCACAGCTGATTATTCCACTGGTGGACTGGGCATGACCTCACGCCTGGCTTTCTGAACTCTAGTCCCGGCTCCCACCGTGGTCCTACCTGACTAGGATGCCACCCATCACTCCCCTCTCTGCTTCCCTCAGCCAGGACTTCTCCAGCATCTGGACCATCTAAAGGCCTAAAAAGGCTGCATCTTCTACTGCTGATGGCCATGATGGAGGCCAGGTGTGTCTCTTGAAGTCAGGTTCCTCTGACCACAGTGAACACAGAGTTCTTGGTAAACCTTGCACTTCAGTAGAAGGAAGTGTCGCTTTGCAAACATCTCTGGGAAAGCTGCCACAGAATGACAGTTCTCACTCGTCCCTATCTCTAGCATAGACAGTCTTTAATCAAGGCTGTACAATATGAATTTTTGTATTCCACAGGAGATGGGAAGTAGTTTTATCTTTTACCCCTGTGAAGAACCCACTCATTTAACAAGGGATACGAACTGACTCTCATGGTGGACTGCCAGAGGAGTGGAGAAACAGGAAGGGGAGCGTGTCACAGGTCAAGAGTGACAGAGGAGCTGCAGGTTTGGGGCCTCGTTCAGGGGTGGGCCTGGCTGGCTATGGGTGTGCGGTAGAAAGGGCAGGATTGTGTTCAGCAGGAAAGGCCTCTCAAACAGAGGCTCTCAGCAGGAGACCTGGGCCACTGAGTCAGGAGGGTGCAGGGGTGGGGGTGGAGAGAGGGACCAGCTGACCTCTAGGGTCTCCTCCAGAGTTGCAGTGCCACCTGATTGCCAAGGGACTGGAGGACTTCTCTGGAGTCCACACATGGCCACCCTCCTCCAGTCATCATCCTTCTAAGTCATCACTGCCTGTTTTCCCAGCTCTGTGCTCTGTGCCCTGCCAGTCCAGCCACTGTACCTCTTGAATCCTTGGAAAGTAGTCCAGTGCCGGGTGCATGGTGGATACCCAATGAAAGTCTGTGAGAGTGAAAGAATAAGCTAGTGAAGGAAGAGCAAGGAGAGAGAGGGAGGAGTGGAGAAAAACGGAGGGAAATAAAGAGAATAAGTAGGGAGGGAAAAGGAGGAGAAGGGAGAGAGAAAAAAGGGAGGGAGAATGCGCAAGCAGGAAGAGAGGGCTTGTTATTCTATTCCTCAAAACTTTTCCTCTTTGTTATGAAATAAATGTGAAATTTGGAGAAAATCAGTCATGTGTAAAATAATAGATTTGTAAAATGCAATAATATGATACAGAGTCTGAGTGTGTGGGTTTGGATCAAATGCAAATACTCTGCAGTCATCCCACTGAGGGTAGCAATTAAGTTACTTAATTATCTACACAGTTTCAACTAAATAAAACTTACCTACGACTTCTAATTTCACCTTTATCTTGTTAGAGTTTTCCAGTGCAACAGAGAAGCAAAAAGCGAGAAAAAGGACATGGAGAGGAGCACACGACTCATGAGGCTGGGCTTTTCCTCTGCTGGATACAGAGGGGGCTAAAGGTGATGTCACCTCTGGCGGGAAGTGGCACTTGGGATGAGCACTGATGACAGGTGAGGAACTGACTGGAATTCTCTTTGTGCATGTGAGAAAGGAAAGAGGAAGCTGTAATCAGGGCTAGAGGGGAAGGAGGAGGAAGTGGTCCGCAGGGAAAGTATTGTTTTCGCTTTGGCCTTTTGCTATATTAGACTACCTCCATAATATCCAGTAATTTATACTAGGGCAGAATTTCACCAGCTACACTTGTTACTCTACAAAAAGCACCATACTCAGTAAAGTATATTAGATGGCACCTTCATAGACATGGTAGAAAAAGGCAAGATGTTAGTCACCTACATACTACTGGTAGATCCTTCTCTGGTAGATCAAATCAGTCCCTCCCTCACTGTGTCCGTGGAGCTGCTCTGATTGGGAGAGAGGGCATAAGTATCCCAACAACCCAGTAATCAGGCTGTCATCTCATTCTTCTTTCTTGGTGACATTGTCACTCTGCTGAGCTCCACAGTCTGAAGTGATATTAAACACATGTCACTCAGCCATTCTGGGTCATTCACAGCAGAAGCTTCCTGTCTGCAAAGATGAGGTGACACACAGGAATTTAATGGACAGATAATTTCAAGTATTGACCGTGTATCAGAATCTGTAGAGAGAACCTATGTATTAAAACTGCATGCCTCTTGCATGAATGTCAAAGGACATAGTTACCTAGTTTGCTTGTTACAGGCAGCTGAGTTAATTAGAAATATTATAGACAGTCAGACAGGGCTGGGCCCTTGAAGAAGCCAGTGCAAAAGACCAGATACCTTGTGACCTTAGAGAAGACAGACACCTCCCACTGTGGACCAGATCTCAAGACAAAAGGCAAAACAAATGCAACCACATCCTAAGTATAAACATCAGGGATTGATAGTCTAAATAGGTATGGATCACCTTAAGGGAGCCAGGAGTCACCATCCCAAACCCCTACAGGAAGAGTCACTGCTCTTTTAAGCCTGTGCTATGTGACTCACTTCCCCACTTGTCCCTGGTTTGGTCAATTTTATCTGAGCAATTAATCTTATTGGTTGACTACAGTTCTGTCCCACCTCATGCCCATCTACCTTGCTGGTTCCCATGTTTTCCCCATCTTGAACCTGTCTCACCTCGTGGTTTTACTCTATAAAAGTCCCTAGAAAAGACAGAGTCTTTGGCAACCCACTTGGGGCCCGCCCTGTCTCTCAAACAGAAGCTTTCTTTCTCTCAATAAATATATTCGGCTTTTAACCTCCATTGTTCCTAAAATTCATTCTTTGATTTTAGAGAACATGGACATACAGTAGGTTGGTAGTTTCATTCCCCTATATCATGCTCAGCTCCAGTTCAAGCTTCTGGGGCTACCTGCCCACTGTGCTTGGTGTTTAGGGGTGCTATGATGGGAGGACCTGCAAAGCTGTGGCTGTTAAGAAGCTCTCATATGTCTCTGCTTGGATTTTATCAGGGTCATCATTTGTCTCTGTACTATATAGAACTCTAAGAAGAGACACTTGGTATTTAAAAAATTCTTTGGGTTTCCTTTCAAGTGCTCTTCAAATACCCATGGAATGTTTAAAAATAAATGGTATTTGTCACAGATGTTACTAAATGATCATTGTCATCAGTCAAGTGTGTTAAAGTTCTGAGGGTCAGGTCGATTTCTTGGGAATAAAGCTGCTGTTTCTATGTACGGAGGTAAGCCAGAGGAATTCTGTTTTCAAAGCGGTTTTCTAGGAGTCACTTTGGAGATGAAAGGGTTTGATGTCTGGGCTGTGTAAATGATGAATTGCTGAAGTTAAGGTCACTTTCCTGGGAAGCAGGTACTTGGTCCCAGGAAACCAGCACTTTTGCTGAAGAGGTATGTCTTGTTCTTTGTTGTCCCAACTCCCAGTCTTCTGGAAATCTTGGTAACAAAATCTCCTGGGTCCACTCCACTGGGGGAGGGGGAAGGAAAGGATGGTGAGGTGTCTGGTTCCACTCATGACATTCAATTAGGTCTTTGGGTTGTTGAATAATTTGACTAGTCACACTTTGTGTTGATTTATGTAATAGTGAGCACTTTACGAAGTCCTTTAACATATGTTAGAATCACACTTTAGACCCACAAGGAATATCAAGGGTCCTGTAACATGAAGTGTATTAAGAATCTCTAGGACCCTCATTGATGTCCCTCCATTTCCTCCAACAGCCCCTTTAACATAAGATATACTGTCTTAGCTATTTTCCTTGTTGCTGAGATAAAATAACCACAAGTTAACCCACAAGTTAAGGGAGGAAAAAGTTTATTTAGCTCACAATTTGTGGAAGTTTCAGTCCATAGTTGGCTAGCTGCAAGGCAGGGTGGCACATGGCAGAGGAGAAACAGTTCACGGCAGGCAGAAGGCAGCAAAGCAAGAAGGGATGATTAGTTCTTTCCATCATATCTTATCTAAACTACTTAGGGTGGGCAGCACTTATACCCTTAATCCTGGTGCTTTTAAGCATAGCACTGCAACACGATTCAGTCCCAGTCTCACGCACTCTAGATCCAGCCATCTTTGAAAAAGCCCCGCCCATTACTAACTGAAGCTTTAGGGGTACATCTAAACATAAGCCATAACACACACTTAGATTATAAAGGAAGAACTGAGGTTCAGGAGACATAAATATCTTGTTTCTCTCACATGATTGGCAGGTAAGAATGTAATAGGATAGGTTAGGGTAGCATAAAATGTAGTTGCTGGGTGTTTTGGTTTAGATCAAGATTATTCTTCAAAGGTGCCTGTGTACAGAGGTAGGGCTTTTAGAAGGAGATTGGATCATGAGGGTTGCTAACCTCATCACAGGTTAACTCACTGATGAGTTCCTAGCTGAATGTGCTTTTGGGAGGTAGGGCCTGGTTAGAGGAAGGAAGGTCACGAAGGCATGACCTGGAAGAGTATATTATCATGACTGGTCCCCTTCTGTCCTCTGGTTCTTTCCTTGTCTCTGCTTCCTGGATGCTGTGAACATCTTCTTCTTTTTCCTCCCTTTTGCCTAAGACATTTCTACCTTATAACCAGCTGACCATGGACTGAAATTGCTGAAACTATGAGTCTTCCTTTAAATTGTGCACATCAGGTGTTTTGTTCTACCAATGAGAGCCTGACCAATACACCAGACCTCCATTTGTGTGTTGCCTCACCATCCAGAGGCATGGCCAGGATCATGGCTACTGAAAACCCCCTGTGCACCTGGGGACAGCTGGATGCCTTTTGAATGTAAATGAAGGAAAGTTTAATTATGGACAACTGGGTGAAATAAATCCTTCAATCTGTTATTCTTATAGCAACACAGTGATTTTCCAAGGAGAGTGAATTTTGCAACTCTGAAGAAGGACAGAACAGATTTTATCAGTTGTTACTTTTGGTCTACTCTCTTGCCACCTGCCAGTTTTAAGAAAAAAATTGCCTGAAGATGAGGATTAATGCAATCAAAAGAAAACAGACCAGAACACATGCAGAACTGACATCTCTACCATCTCTCTGAGAATAGAAGGGGTTCCTCTAAGTTACAAGTGCTTCTCCTTTGCTTTGTTTACATCACATGGTTTATTCCATTAAAGTCCAGTTTCAGGTGCTTAGTGAAACCCAGATGGCCAGAGGCTGCCTGCCCTGAAGAATTTAGGGCCTGCAAGTAAACAATTTCTTAGACCAACTTCCTTCGCGGTTCCTCTAGAGTTCGCTGGAAATTTCCCAGGTGGTGTTCCTTTCAGTCTGCATGGTATTCTTTTCCAAGTTGGCCCATCTGAACAGTAGCATCTCTCTACCAGTATACCTTCCCACCCATGATATTTGGGGAGGAAGCTCATTATTCCTGCTGTGGGGTGGTTTTTGTTACTCCCCCACTGTTGAGCTTCTTCTCAGTCTGCAGCTGCAGGGGGGAGCTTAAATCAATTAGCATCCAAAGAACTACATCTCTTCCTCACATGGTCTTGTAATACTTTGTCCCCACCTGCGTCCCCCTTATGTCCTTTACATAGATACAAAGCATGTAATTAGCAATATTCACATATAAATGTATCTAGCTCAAGCTTTGTAAATGAAAGGGACTAATAAACTGCTGAGCAAGCAGGGGGTTAAGTATCGTGCCCAAGGATGCCAAATCAGCAATGCTGAAGCAAAGCTGGGGGTGGAATCCCAATGTGATTAGAGTCCAGAGCCACCTCTGGCTGAGGACAAGTCCTCCATCCTTCAAGGTCAAACTCAAGCTCCTCTCCCTTGTGACTCTGCTCCCCTGGAATCTCTTCCACTTAAAATTGCTTCACACTTAGCATCTGTGCCATGTAAATGAATGTGATGTGGTTCTTGTGTTGTTTGGGGAACTGGTTTTCTCTTCTCAACTAATCTATAAGTTTGTAGAAATCACATCATTTTTCATTTTTTCACTCAGTAGAAAAGAAGGTAAACCATATTGCATTTTGTATAATAAATCCTGGTCGAATAACTTATTAATTAACATGTGCCTTGGCTACTTAAAATCTAATCCACTTAAATTCTAATGAGATTAGCTTGTGTTCTGTTGATCCTGGTGGATATGGAGTATGTTGTGTGAGTTGCATGTTGGCAATGATAATCTGCTTGTTAACCTAATAGACTCCTTTTCAGGCTGCCCCTGGATTATTCCGTCCACATTTAGCCCTGTCCTTTTCTACTACTTTCTGTAATCAAATGCTATACCTCCTCTTGACCAATTGCAATTCATCATACTTATGTGCACATGTTCCATTTTGCCCGAAATTCTCTGCCTCATTTCCTTGTCAGGAAGAGCCTGCTCAATGCTGCCCTCTTTGAAGGCAAAATAACAGGGCTCCTCTATGCCCTACAGCAACCTTGTGAGCCTGGCACATGCCTCCTTGCCTTGTGGTCACTTGTCTGCCTGTCTCCCCCTCCACCCAGCCAGGGAGCCCCTCTTACAGCCAGGACTTGTTTCTTGTATCTTTGTACTGCCCTGCCCCTGGGGCCTGGCATAGTGCTTTAAACTTCAGTGCTTCAAAATAATATTGAAGGAAACGGCTAATGTGGCTTCCTTCTTAGACGAGGCAGCAGGAAGAAGTTCACAGAGGGGATCAGAAAAGAACTGCCTCCTGAACAAAGGTCATCCCAAACACTCACTGTTCACAGCTCAATGAACCCCCTTGAGAGTTAGGACAAGTTTCCTAAAATGAGAAGTCTCAGGCCCTATTTCCAGTGAACTCTCCTACTGGGAAAACTGTCTTGCGGTGAAGTAACCATGGTGTAATTGTCACTTAAACTTTAGGAACTTCACAGCCTGGCCCCCTTTTAAGGTCTGGCACTTAATATTGAACTTATAATTTTGTATTACGGTCCTTAAAGAGAACTTATAAAATTGCTGCGCTCTTGGCTTGCCCAGCTGGAACCTGTCCTGGGATATACTGATATCTGAGGATCTGCTCCAGGTAGACAAGAGGGGCCGCCAGGAATCATTCTCTGAGCTGAGAGACGGGCTGGATAGGCAGGGTGGTTCGCTGGGCATCCTTGGGAGGACTTCCGGCGCACAGTGGAGGACGTCCTCAGTCCTCCACAACGCGCTTCCGGTCTCCTTAGCCTGAGCGGAAGTGCTCACTCCCTCCAGGAAGCCCCACCTCCGGAAGGAGAGGCGTTCCGGGAGCCCGCCATCCATGAGCTGAGGTGCCTTTGCGAGGTTGTTCCTGTTGTTTGGGCTTTCAGGCCTCTCGCGGCCCTGGAAGGACTAGTGAGTGTTAGCGCGCTGTCAGCCGGTGAGGAGGCCCGCTGCTGTGCCAGCCGCTGGGGAAGGCCACACGGGCGCCTGCGTGGCTCCCCGCGTTGCAATGCTGTCTCCTTCATGGGCTTTAGAGAGCAGCAGGGTCCCATGCCGCTACTGCGGGGAGCGGGGCTTCCCTGAGGGCGTCACACTGGGGAGGCCTAGGCACAGATGCCTGGATGGGGTGTGTATGAGAAAAAGGGGGTGCTCGCTGTGTGTAGGGAGGAGTGTGTGTGTGCACACATGCAGTGTGTATGTGTCGAGAAGAGTGGGTGGTATATACGATAGTATAGGAAAAACGGGCGAGTGGTGTGTGTGTAGATACGAATTGCGGGTAGAAAGAATGTGTGTGTGTGTACGCACGCACTTGCACAGCACAAGTGTTGCAGAGTGTGTGTTACATCGGCAGGTATTTAGGTACGAAGATGATAGACTAGTTTACATCAAACCACACACAAAATCTTAGGGGGAGGGGATCAGAAGATTTGAGGGTGATGGCAGTTTGATTCATAGACACATTTGGTGGAGGACTCTGAATGTAGCCAGTGGCCTGGATTGAAAGAGGCAGCTGGGGTTTAGGTATTTTTAGTATTTAACACCTATTTAATATTTTGTTTCCTAATTTAGTTTCCTTGGGAAACTAAAACACTCCCCCTAACTCCATGCCAAGGTTGGTATGTGAAACACAAGCCATGAAAAGCTGGCCTGCCCTGGAGACCTGAGTCTGAGGCGCACTCTGAGGTCCTTGCCTGTATTTTTCTGGGGATTTTAAAGCACATTAAAAACATTTTCTGATGAGTTTTGACAGTTTGCTCATGAAAATAGTATTTGTTAATGTGTGTGAGCGTGGCACACAAGACAGCATTGATCTTGTTTCATTTCCCCCTACCCCTATGCAGTCTAGTGAAGCTTACGCTGGCCTAATGCTCCCCTAGAGAACAGGTTAGGACCAGCAGTTTCTCCCCCATGGTCATTGTGAATGTGTTCACATTGTGAATGTCCTGCAGCAGTCACTGTAGCAATGATTTGTCCAACTTAGGTCTATTTAATTTAGTGTGTTTTAAAGTTAATAAAATCCCCAAAGATATTGAGGGTATGGGCTTATACATCAAGCAAGTGATGTATATTTTTTAATAGAATCAAAGTCAGAACCCAACCATTGCACTTTCTCATCCCTATGCTTTGCTTATAGGCACTAATCAAAATCCATTCTTTGTCAAGCACCTGGCTTTATCCATAGCTATGTGATCTGCACATTTTCATAAACAGATACGTATCTGTGAATTCCAGTACCAGACAAAACTAGTGCTTAGGAACCCCCTGTGGGAGCAAGGGTCACCCGAGATGGAGAGGTAGAGGGGAGAATGTGGCCTTGCCACCCAGAATCTGGAGGAAGGTGTTGCTGGTCCAGTTTCGGAATCAAGTGGGGATGGGGTCGGAGAACAAAAGGCTTGGAGCCACAGAAGGTGTTCATGGAGATCAGAACTGAACAGATGGGGTGGGGTGAAAAGGGAAGAAACATGAGAGGCAGATGATGGACAGAAAAGAAGTGTCAACTCCAGAAGAGAGGCCTTGGGTTTATGGAATGTGTTCTGTGAGAAAAATGCATTTTGATGTCTCTTCCAGGCTTTTCATAGTTAGACGGCTGCAGAGGGAGGAAAGGTCCAGGGCCCTAGGTGGGAGAAGGGTTTCCAGAGGATGTGTGACCTGTGTGGGAGGTCCTCAGGGAATGGGGCCATGCTCACAATTTTCCATCCTATTACATGCAGTTTGAGTAATCTGGCCTTGCAAAACGACACGGCTGGGCCATAGCCCAATCCTCTATTCAGTGTGATCTTGTCTTTAGTGTGGCTCTTACTGTATAAAGCTGTTTGCGTGTGTATTTTTATGTTCTGATTTAAGTCATACATATCTGCATTGGGAGAGTGCATGCTTGTCTAAAATCTGTGGTTAGCCTAGGCTTTGTGTCACTTGACATTGAAGTGCGACCTAATTGTATAAGCACCCACATACACATACTTCAGAGATGGGTCAGTGTGGTGCAAGTTTTTTCTTTGGGTGTCCATCTGTCTCCTATGAGGCAGTGTATATTTACAAATGAAAGGATTGTCACTTTGATGCTAGAGTATGGAAAGCTGTGCTCATAAACCACTAAATAGTTCCATTTCTGTACAGTTAACTTGGGGAATGTCTGTTCACATTGAACTCTGATTTCTACTTTGTAGAGATTTGCTTTTATTGCTTGGACAGGCGAAAGCATTTATCTCCCAATTCAGTTGAGGTAATGTGTGTGTGTGTGTGTGTGTGTGTGTGTGTGTGTGTATGTGTACAGAGTGGAATTTTGGCATGTATCAGTTTTCCACCATGTCTATTTCATGGCATTTTATTTATGGAATTTTGCATATTTTTATCCATAGGTCCTTTTAGTTTTTGGAGGGGAGAGCTTTAGAAAAAAAAATGAATGATGGGCACAGTTATGTACAGCCTTTTCTTAATTAAATATTTACTGTGTGATCTTGCCATTTTATTTTTTAAAGAAGAAAAATTAGTATGGGTTCACTTAATATCTTTCAAGGTCCCATGCCAGGATTAATTTCATAATGCTAAGGGATCACTCCTCTTCAATGCTTCTACTTGAGTCTTTAAGCAGTTCTTTAAATACCTACACATTTTTATTCTAGTTCTTTCCTTTTATATATCACTTGGCATTTGACTTTGGAGTCCAATGCATACTTTTCTTTTAAATTCTTCTAAAGAGAACCTCTCTGTAGAGAAGTCCTTCCAGGACTAATGATCCAACAGGTATTAATAAGTATTTATATTTTTATTGTGGGCAACAAGGGATCTATGTTCCTCTTCTTATTTGGGACAAGTGGGGAATCCAGTGAAGGAGGGCATGTCACATAAAATGTGATACAGTGTTTGATACAGTGTTAAGAGGATAGCTAGGGATAAGAAATCTTTTGCATGTCCGACTCTGTCATTTGTGACAATAACCCCTTGCTAGAAATACTGTAACTTCTGGACCAGCCCTACCTTAAGTTGCTATCCAGTGGTGAATTTTGAGTTTTGATATATTTTACATAATTAGACCAATTTAATGTGCTCTGAGCATGAACATCTCATGAAAACAATTTCTCTGAGACCCTTTCTGTATTTTCTGTTAGGGATATAATTAGATGTATTTATGGCTTTGGAGGCTGTTACCATTTTGGTTAGGGTTACAACCACTGTAGGTTTCAGTCAAAACTGTAAAATTGGCAAAGCCATTCTTAATGGCTATTGTCCAGGTTCCTGAAGCCTATTCTGATTTACCTGGGACCTATCTGTCCCCTTACTTCACTGGAGCAAGGACTCTAAGACCCTACTTAATCCTAGAGTCCCCACCCTTATGCCCCTCAGTAAAGTTGTTTTCTGCTCATTTATTTATTCTGTCATTTAATACATGATTTATTGAAAAGCTACCAGCTGCCAGGTACCAAGATCCCTTCAGCAGGTGCCTGAAACTGCAGTGTACCAGGCCACTATATATATACTTTTTCCTGTACATGGGTACTTATGATAAAGCTTATTTGTTAGTCAGACACAGTATGGGGTGAGCAATAATAATAGAACAATTATAAACTAAAAGTTAAGAGAACGTCCTTTTTCTCTCACGCAGTATTTTACTGTACTATACTGTATTTTCAGACTGTGATTGGAGGACAGTAATGAAGCGTGAAAAGTGAAGTTTCAGGTTTGGGGGATGCCTGCTCCCTGCTCAGCCCTGGGATGTGAGCTGCTGCCCTAGTCTGTGCTAAGTTACTGCTCACCACTGTGTCAGGTCTGGGGTGCAAGGCAAGTGCAGAGCAGGAAGGAGTTGGCAGGCAGGCAGGCAGGAGAGGAGGAGCTCCCCGAAGCTGGGAGAGGCCTTGGGAGTGAGAAGGAAGGTAAGTGATTGGCACAGAAGACAGGAGGGTGGGTCTCCAGGAAGCTTGTGGCACTTGAGTTATTCTGCTTTGTTTCATTCAGTACCATTTCAAGGAATATTTGATTGCTAAAAGTCGTAATTTGAATTTCTAAGGGGTAGAGTCCATATTCAGAAAAATGGATTTTAAGATCAGCAACTAAAACTTTAACATGGGAATTTATCAGCATATATCAGTTTTCTTTGAATGTTTCTGTTGTAGCTTGTCCAAAGTTTGGAATTTTTAGAATCCTTGTGTCAGTTTCTCAAGTAGCACACCACCTGGGATTTGTTATTTCTAGTACCTGGAAGCCTAGGTCACTCTGTGATGTGGGCTGCTGCTTCTCCATCTCATCCTCCTTTTTCTTTTTTAAAAACATCTTTCTGGGTCATCCCATAATTTACTTATCTTCAATATTCAGTAATTCAGTGGTTTCCCATGAATTAGGCTGCTTTCTTGCCTTTGTTCTTAACTTATATTCATTACATTTTTATTTTAAATTCTGTTTAATTCTTAAGAAACTTCTATACTTTGGAGTTTGTGTGAATGTAAAGTCTAAATAAATGTATTTGTTTCTTTCTCTTATTGACACCTTCTGTCCTTATCAAATGTTTATTCTCTGCTTGACACAATGATAGGCTCTGGGAATAGAAAGGCGAAATAAAATCTCTGTCCCTAAAACATAGATTCTAAATAATGGAGCTTACTCTGAAATCTGTTCTTTTTAGATCCTTTTATTTTAAGGAAATTGGAAATACACAATGCATTCAGTGTTATATTTCTCGTGATAATGACCCAAGCATAGGGAATGACATTAGCTTCTGCTTTCCTTCTGGAGATACATCTGGCTGCCAAGACTATGGCGTAATACTGTGTTTCCAGCGACCTTTAAGGATGATAGTAATAGCATTTGACATTCTGTATGTCTGATTTTTGAAAATTTGTAAGTTACCTTAAGTTTTTTTTTTTAGCTTATTCCTTACTTCTTTTTACTTCTCTTTCTCTTAAGAAAAAGGTGCTCACAGCTTTATCAGCTGAAGTTTATTTTGCTTTGGGCCTCTCTAAATATTTAGGTCAAAGGCTTTCTAAATGAGATCCATACAGATTCTTTGCCCAATGATTAAGTGAACTTTTGCTGATGGTAAATATATTAATTGCATTTTTCCATTAAATGCAATACTCAATAGCTTTATTGTTATCTCCTGGTGGGCATTTTCCAAGATGACTCCTGGGACTTCAATAATTAACTGTCTCCAAGGCAGAAACATGGTTGGAGGGTGAGGAGGAGGAAAGCTGCCCAGCTCGTGGCATCCAGGAAGCAGAGAACAGGGAAAGAGCCTGAGAGGAAGGAGCCAGGGAGCAGATATAATCCCCAAAGTCACACGTCTGTGACCTACCTGGACACACTCAGGTCTGGTTTGCTATTCTAGGCATCTCTAAGGCCAATCAAATTGACACTCAAAATAAGCCCACCAGGAGGGTTGATACTGAGCCAATCTTGTGAGATATCCAGGGCTTCATCAGAAGTTGTTCATGGCAGGCTGATGGATAGGATGGGTAGGGTTTGGGGATACGTACTGATTCAGAAGTCCAGGCAAACAGTGCCGTTTTCTTCTTGCTGTTTTGACTATATGTAGAGAATGGTTTACCATAGCAGTTTTGAGTAGAATTTTGTAAGAGAACTCTGGCTTTGGTTTCTAATGAGTCCATGCAGCCTCAGGAATCTGAAGAGATTTTGTGGTTTGGTTTTATTTTCATAGCAAGACCAAAAAACCTCTAGAATACAAATTAATTCTGTGTTTTAGGTTTGCTGTATAGCTTCCGACAACTACAAGCTCTCAAGCTTTCAAACTTATGTTAACTCAAAGGAACACAAATCTTTTCCAGTTCAAGGATGATTCTGAGTACCACAGTCAGTTTGGACAGTGTCTTCCTGCCTCCTGTGGACCCCAGCCTCCTCGGAAAGTTTACTGTCATTTTATAGTATCTCATCTTAAATTCAATCCTTGCCTTGGTTGCATTCATATTTTAGCTTTACAATATTTTGTAAAAGACTTAGCCAACTGGGATGGAATCTTCACCCCAAAGGACTTTAGTGTCTGGTGAAAATTTTATTTTCTTGGTATATAGAGAGAAGATACATTTTTTATTTTTCAGTCTGCACCAACTTTTGTGTGTGTGTACATGGCACATGGATGGAACCCAGGGCCTCAGGTGCGCCAGGCCGGCTCTTCACCAGTGAACTGCACTCCTAGCCCTTGACCTTGTTTTCAGTTTTTAAAATGGGATTTGATTACTAGTTGTTATCTCTTCCTGCCTCACATAATTATGTTACTTGTTGGGACCAAAAGCAACTGAAACGCTGAGCTGTTTCTTCAGCAGGAACCGGGCAGTAGGGTGCAATGGTGACCTAAAAAGAAGGGCAGCCTGCATGTAATAGAAGGGGCAGAAAGCGTCTAGGCCCTCACTTGTTGCTTTTGCTGTTTTCCACTGCCATGAATGGTTGGCCCTCTGCCGTGTGCCACTGTGGCTTAGAGCCCACAGATTATAGACTGAACCCCCTACAAACTGTGAGCTAAACAAAACTCTCTGTCTTCAAATTTTGTCAGGTACTTTGCCTCAGCAATGAGAAAAGTAACTAAGACAAGCCTTGAATTTAAGGAATTGGAAATTTAGGAAAGGACATGTAAGGGACAGTTGGCAATCCAAAAGTTTTCTTCCGAGGCAAAATAGGATAATTGTTCTGAGTATGGTTTATAAGTCCTCTTCCTGGATTTGAAACTGCTGACCACAGGGAAATTGCTTCCCACTTCTTCTTCCTAAACACGGGAATAGTATTGAGAGGTGGCTAACAGGGTTAATGTGAGGACTATATACAATAAAGTGCACTTAGAGGACTTTCCAGAATGTGTCGCAGTTCCTGGAATAGGGAACATACTAATGAATGTTCATTACTGTTCATGACTTTCTGTCCAGCCTGGGCCTGTACACTACTGCTTCTTTAGCTGCTCAATTTAAATAAATGCCAAGTAACTTGGTGAATCATATTCATTATTGTTGAACTAGGCTACTTACCGTCTCAGGAATGTGCTGTTTCCAGTAGGGACCTACCTCCCTATGGCCACATGTTGATTTATCTGCAGTGGGTGGAAACAGAATCAGAAGAAGGTGGCAGTAATAAAATCCTGACTCACTGCAGAATGACTCTCCAGGAGTACATGTTGTGAGATGGTGTCTGTGAAATAGACTTTCATGAGAAGACTGTGAGTCAGTAGGAATGTATATGCACCTGTGTTGATTCTGCTCGTGGACACAAACAGGACGTGTCCTCCCAAAGGGGTTGGCCAAGGTGCCCTCCATTCACTTCTAGGGCGAGGCTATTATGTCAGGGAATTGTATGAGTCTGTGTTTTTTAGTGAGAAAACAGGGTTGACCCCTGAACTCAATATGGCTGACTAGCCCTACATGGGTCTTCTGAGTGGTTAAGGAAACAAGCTTGGAAAAGGCTTGGTACAGCCATCAGTATCTGGTAGGTCTTCAATTAAGATCAGAGGGATGGGAATATAGCTTAGTGTTAGAGTGCTTGCCTAACATAGATGAGGTCTTTTCTTTGAATCCTATACTCAGGACCAAAAAATCAATATGGCCAGAAAGGAGGCGGATGTCCTAGGAACTGTGAAAGGAGCCAGGGACACCAGTGAGATCTCACATGTTTCAGTGACGGGAAATTTGGGGACCTAGCCACTTAGGATAGTCCTCGAGTTATGATTAGCAAATGAATTGAATTAAGTGACCAAGTTCTTTTTAGTTGGCTTCCTCCAAAGGCAGAAGCTAAACTCCTTTAAGCTGATAGTTTTTCTTTCTCTCAGGTTCTGGTTCTGGCACTTACTAACTATAAGACCTTTGATAAATTTCTTAACCACTGTAGTCAGTGTGTGAAATACACTTTAGAAAATACAAAGACAGCACCAGTGGAAATGTTTTGTAAACCGTGATGTGCCTAGGTGAAAATGCGTAACACATTGTTTGTTCTGAGGAGCAAGTCAGAGGTTTGCTGTTTCAGGCTTCTGGGGTTGTTTATGAGGCCCTGGTCTCCATCATGCTGATGCCTGGCTCACCGCGGTCCCCGGGCTCGAGTTTGTAGGGGTAGCTTGCTTCCCTCTGCTACCGCCGCAGGCTGCACTGTCCTCATTTTCTCTGGACGCGTGTTCCACAGGTATGAGAAATTTGACTGGCAGCTGCATCCCCTGGGCTCCTGGAAAGTCGTTCCGCAGTGGGTAAAGGGCCTGCTTTGTCTGATCCCTCCCTGCCTGTCATGAGGGGGCTGATGGGCAGAATTTCTCTCAAACCTGATGTTTCCAGGAGCTCAGCTCTTACAGCATGGATTCGAGCCATGCTGCGGTTTGCAGCATTGTCTTACCAGTTAAAGGACTCCTTTTCCCAGACACCTGCTGGGACTGCTGCTATTCTTTGGTTGACAATAACTGACAACACCCATGGCGGCCTTCCTGGAGGTCCTTCCTGGTCCCTCAGATGCCTGCTCAGGGTTCGCAGTGACCTAGAACAGGCTTATTGTAACCCATGCTGGTCATGTAAAGTCTAAGTGGAGTCTTCAGCATGCTGGCGCTGTGGTGAGACTTTACAGAGACTTTTTGAAAGGACAGATTTCCAGGCCTGGTCTGGAGGCTCCAGCTGGCCGAGCAGAGCACTGCACGTGGGAAGTTGGCAGTGGGGGAAGTGTGTGCCAGTCTGCAGCTCATGTCAGACTGATGGACTGTGGGTCCTCCTGGCACACCCTGCTTTTACTATTTACTTATTTATTTCCAGCTAAGTGAAAGGGGAACACAGGAGAAATGCCAGCACTTTCTGTGCTAAGGCAGTTGCACTCGCTGTGTGGCCCAATGATGATGTGTGTGCGTTATTTCTAAATTCCTTGGGTTAGTCAAGGTAGCAGGTTTAAATGTAATAATTCCGGACCTACAGGAATTACTGTATTTTATTTATTGCTTTAATTGTACATACTGACAGAGAACAATATGATTTGATGTATGTATATGATGTATAATGATCAAACGAGGCCAGTTAGCATTTCTATCTCCCTAAACCTAAAAAAATCAAATTCTGTATAATAAGCATACATTTTTATGAAACATAGTATGGTATTCTCATCTATACATACAGTGTGCACTCGCCAGATAAAGGTAATTAATATTTCCATTTCCTTATCATTACTTTGTGTTTGAAGCCCTTGAGCTCTTCCTTTCTGGTTATCCATAAAATATATAATAGGTTATTGTGAGATCTAGTCCTTCTGTGGTGCCCTGCAGCACAGGAACTTAACACTTTTCTGTGACTGTCTTGACTTAGAGGATTTTGAGATCTGAGCATCCCAAGTAAAGTCTACCACTCCCAGCCCCTCAGACGGAAGGCAGACAGTCGGGCACTTTCTGAGTTTCTGGTCTCTAAAGCACCCGGCCTCATGTGCCCAGGGAGTTGTTTGTCTTGAGGAACAAGGTGGTCTTCACATCCCTGAGGCATCTGGACACATAATTCAAGCGCTGTGCATTTGAAGTGGTGCCCTGTGTGGTGTTGGGAGGAGGAGGTCTCTCCAGCCCAGCAGAGCCACCTTTCCTATAGTGCTGGGCACAGGATGGGCACAGCTCACGCAGATTCCCAGATGGAGAATGGGTAGGAGGGAAGAACTCCTGTGCACTGCAGTTTTTTTGCCTTAAAGCACAATGGTGCACTTTAAATGCATTGTGCACACATCTGTATCTAAAACAGACACTAAAAAAAGAAACTCATGGCTTCCCCTCCTCCTCCAGTGGACTTTGTGGCTGGCAGTCACTTTTTATATTACAAAAAAAAGTGACTGTTGAGGGGACAGCCAAGGTCTCTGACTAGCAAATGATACGGCTGATAGAAAAGAAGCCTGGGTCACTGCGTCCCTGGTGTGTGCTCTCCTAGTCCATGATGTGGTTTTGAACTGGAAAGTGGTTTTGCAGGTTGCAATCAATGGGCAGGACAGAGCCTTCCTGCTGCACAGAGGAATATGATCCCTTAAGTGGTATAAAGTCAGCAGGACTTAGAGGGCAGTCGGCTACTTAGAGGAGGAGAAGGAGGATTGAGGTTAGTGCAAAGTCAAACCTTTTACCTACATATTGTAAGAAAAATAATGACTTTCCCTGTCATATGATGCATCTTCACAAGAAGAATTATGAATTTTTTAAGCAGAATTTTTTGAAAGATCAGCTGTAGGCAGAAACAAAATATATTTTCTTTCATTTTATTCATTGGATGGATTACTGAGAAAAATTATTTCTGTGTCAAAAGAGTTGTTTCCAATATGTAGCTGATTTAATAAACTTTTCTTCACAGAATCTTCTGCATTTCCTGCTGTCCTCCTACCCCTGTGTATCTCCATGCTCACCCAGCCATAGGATGACAGGTGTTGCCCTCTTCAGTGTCACCAGTGTATCATCCAGGGTGACACACAGCACCTGCTTGGGGCCACCTCCTTACCTTCTTTCAGACAAAATCAATGTCCCAAGTCTGTCATTTCAACCTCTAGAACATTACTCAGACTTCTGTCATCAAAGATGATTGCAGCACGTGGTGACCCATTCCGTAAGTAATTATGCTATGGCAGGTAAGGGAGCAGCTACTTGTCTTGTGGATCTTTGTAGACACAGGGCCTACAAAACATTGCAAGCCAAATGCTTGCTGAATGAATGAAAGAGGAACTCGTATGTGGCAACGCTGTCACTGAAAGTTGAAAGGATGTCATGTGCCCCATCCAGTGAGACAGGCACCTGGGAATGGTTTGAGGGTAAGGAGGATAACTGTAGGGACAGCCACCACCATGGAGCATGTGGACTTCCACAGTCACATGGACCTAGCTAGTGCCAGGTGTTTGCAAATGTCTGTGAAGACAAGCAGCTTAACATAGACATTGTAAGCACTATGAGCTGTTGGTGGCCAAGAAGACAAGCCTAAGAGGGAGATGTGACTTACCAGGTACCCACCAGGTACCCTGGATGAGCATGTGGCTCCTGCTCTGGTCCCCAGCTCCACGCTAGTTTGCAAGTCTTGCATTGCTTCTGTACTAGAAGACAGATTTAGAAAACCTGAATGCATTTGGTACATAGCCACAGATTTCTATGGTCTGGATTTGCTTCTTAGAGGTAGTACAGTAAGTCCCCAATTTAGGAAAGAGTTCTGTTCCAGGAGAACGTTTGTATGTCAGATTCATTCCTAAGTCTGACAAAGTGAGTCTTATGCAGTATACCTGTGGAAGTGTGAAACCTGAGCGTTTCTAAGTTGGAGACTTACAGTAGATCAGGAAGAACATTATGGCACTGCCACAAGAGGCAGTAGTGTGAGTTGGGACATGTGGGGTGTGGTTGCTGGTTTTGTTGTCCATGTTGTCTCCCAAACTGCATAGCAAGGCCACAGGACCTCAAGTCCTTCCAGATAGTGCATCTGAATAAGGGCTTCCATCCATCATTGTCAACCCCAGGATTCACATTGATTTTGCTGTTTCTAACATAAACTGTGACTATTGCTGTGATTTGAGAGTTCGTACTGTGCAATAAAATACAAGTGGATGTTTAATTTACTTAAAGCTTATAGATGTCAGCACCTAACTAAATAAAAAAGAGGAGGAAAAATAAACTGACAATGATTAATATCACTAATGATTTGTTTTGCTTATTTTCTAAAGCAGTAACTTAATCCTCTGTGTTTAAAATAGGCAGAGAAATGATACAAGGAAGTGTTAAGGCCACTTAGCTTCTGTCCTTTTTTGTCCCTCTGCCCCTGTAGGGGAATTCTTTATTTTCCACAGAGCTGAGTGTGCAAATACTAATTTTCATTCAACAAGAAAAATTTGTATCAGGTTAAAATGTGTTAGTGAAGAAAAACATGTCTAATCCAATGATGATTATTCATATAAACTAACAGTGGAGTGGCTGGCGAAATGCTGATTTCCTGGTATTTATAAAGTCATTCTTTAGCTCTTGCTTTGTGAAAGAAAGTATTAATGCATGTTCACTGCTGGCAAACACTGTGTTTGGTTTGAGCAAATTGTGTGTGGTAAAAGATTAAGAGATTGAGAGGGCCTTTGAGAACTGACTGAGGCAGTCAGACCCCTGGTGTGAGCTGGATGCTGGAACAAACCAGCAGCATGCATTCTTGTTAGGATAGTACTGGTGGACCCTCCACAAGACGTCAACGTGCTCTCTTATACATTATTTCCTTTCTTCTCACATCATCTTTGACAGCAGTATGATTTCAGATACCATTCCCGCATTTTAGAACTTCTTTGATGATACGAGTTGTTGAGCGCACTTTGCAGCTTTCCCAGGAATTCCAGGATGATTCTAAGGGGACCAGATATTGCCAGTTAAGTGGTGTCACTGTGTCATACATGCAGTGTTGAGTTACAGATTCAGTAGTAAAGGAATTAGCAGTGCAAGTGTCAAGAGAACCTGAGCAAATCAGTTCAAAATGGTGACTCACTCATGAATTATACCACTGGCACTGGCTGGTAAGGGGAACCTGATGTTTAAACCTTTGGGTGAGATTTCCTTGCAGTGGGAGACGCTAGTTACTGGAGACGGCTTGAGTATGTTATATCTTCACAGCAAATTGTGGTTGATTAACTGCTTGAAATGGAGGTGATGGTGCAAACCAGGTGGTCCTTATTAGATGAGGCCAGTCCTCACTTGCTGCCCTTCATTTGGCTTCATCCTAACCAAAAAGGAATAGGAGGGTCTCCTTCATTTTTACATGGGTTGGCTTATTAAGGCTTCTGAACAAAAATTGTTGAAAAATAGCACATTAGTTAAAAAATGCATGAGTGTAGTAAGTACAGTGGTGATGGTATTTTTTGCAAAGCCTACACTATTTACTACCTAGCCCTTTTCTGGAAAAGTTAGTCCACCTCTACTTTCAAATATGATTGTTCAGTGGAAATAGCATGTGAGTCATCTATGTCATTTAACAATTTCCAGTGACCTTGTTAAAGTCAATATAGAGTAAAATTAATGTTAACAATATTTTATTTAACCCAGTATGTTCAACATTATCATTTTCAAGGAATAAATATAGAAAACAGGATTTTCCCATTCATATGAAAGCATCAAAATCCAGCGTAAGTGATGCTCTTGTGAATAATACCTCTGTCTGCATGATCCACATGGGAAGAGCTCTTCATCCACTTGGCTGGTGGCTGCCTTATGGCAGCATTAACTTGGTCAGCATCTTACCAGCATTCTCAGCTGTCCTCAGAAGTTATAGTTTCAGTTCTGAGATGACAGAAGTGAGCTAGATATTTCTAGCTTTTTCCAGCTCTGAAATGGGGAGAAGTGGGCAGTGGAAGAACTTTGCATTGTTGAAACTGGTGGGGAACCTGCAACGAAGGCTTGAGGGGACTCACCTTCTGTTGAAAGGGCCTGTCCATCTTTGTGGTCAGGCCGTGCCGCATCTGCTTTGGTGACAGGGCATGGGTGTGAGCATAACAGCTGAACTGAAAACCTCACAGTGGGGTGGAGATTTCCAGCTCAGTGTTTGATGTCTGTTGAAGAATCATCAGGGACCAAAGGCATTTAGTTAGACCCATAACATATCACGTCTGCATTCATGCTTTTGGCCGAATTCATAAGATACTTCCACCCACAGATGCTGGAAGATGAGAAAAGACAATTATTTTAGCTGTTTTTGTATTATTGAAGTTGTTTTTAAAAATGGGATCGATTCATCTTTGTTTGATTTGGCTAAAAATGATCAACTTGATATAAAACTTGAAGCTGGTAAAAACACAAAAAAATAACCAAAAAGAGGAATAGGTTTCTGTTCATCAGGGAGATTAGGGTTACAGGTAGGGGCTGGAGAGTGGCAGAGTCTGGAGAGTCTATGATGAATGCCAGTAAGGCCCTGGACAACGTATGTTCATTTGTGAGTTGAATGTTCTGGTTCCTTTCGTTGTGAAGTGTTTTGTACTATTCATCACTCACAGCTTTGAAGCTTGAAGCAGAGTTGTTGCACTTTAATACACATAGGTAATATTTGAGGGCTGAGAGCTGAAACGAAGTTTAAACGAGATGCCAACATGGCAGATTTTCATCTCTCTTTGGATTTTTTACGTATTTCATTTACTCTTGTTCTGAATCCTTCACCAAATGTGTTGAGGATCAAATGGGATGCACTGGAAGGAGGCGAAAGGAAGGAAAAGATAGGACAAAGCAGGAGAACCGGAAGCTTTGGTCTCCGACCCGGGGCAGGTCCCCAGGGCAGGTGAACCTGCTTATCTTCCTGTGTTCTGGGCTGACCATGAGACTCAGCAGTGTCAGTCTTAGACTGTCAGTCTTAGGTCCTTCAACTGTGAACTGGACTAGCAGTATATGTTGTAATTCATGGGATTGTTGTGAAAATGAACCAAATGATAGTGTACTCTAAACCCCAGAGAAGTAGGGCCATTGTTAACTTCTGAAAATGGATGTCCATTCAGCACATGGAAGGTTGATGAGCTTTTGTCTTCAATCCACCATTAGGCCCAATGGACTCCACTGAAAATAAAATGGCTAAAATGACTCCAGTGGTGTGAAGGTAGGTGTCTTTGCAGGTAGGCTACAATCTAACATTTGTACATTTTTCTTAATAGTAAAGAGAAAAAGGTATAATAAGAGATACGTTTTAGTAAAAAAGAGCCAAAAAGGTACACCTTAAGAAAATCATTTATTTTGAATTTATTCAGCTCTGAGCTGCTGGGAGGTCTGTCTCAGAACAGAGGCCTCATTATTTCTCACTAATGGGTTCAGAGAGTACGTGATGCTATTAGCACTGGAGCGTTGCAATCTGGGCGTGTGTGAAAAATCTGTGTGTGTTAGGGAGACAGAAGATCTTATATAACCCCAGTAGTACTCTAGTTAGCTCTGGGAGACACAGGCAATCTATTCAGTGTGAAGTCTGATTACCTATTGAACAAAGAAGGAAAAAAATTGGAAGTGATTGCTTCAGAAAAGTACAGAAAATACCTATGTTCTTGCCAGAGTTTTTATCTGCAAGGGTTTAGAATGTCTATTTGTGAAGCAAGTAGGCTTTTAGCGCTGACATTTCTTTTTAACAGGAGATCCTGATTTTTAAATATTTGTTCTGTTGAGTCTCAGAGATCTCCTGATGTTGGAAAGACTTTAGCAGTAAAAATATTTTAACAGGTCCCATTATTTAGTAATGAAATAGTAGAGGATGCACACAGCATTCATTTAGAAATATTTTTTAAAATAGATCATGGGGCAATGACTCAGTGATTCATTCTAAGTCTGGAAGTTTTAAATTTAGGAAATAACTTCCCTAAGGAGGTTATCAAGATGGTGCTGTGGTGGTCTGAAGATACCCCACGAGGCTCTTTTCTGTTGAAGAGCATATCCAGCCTGTGTCCCCAACCTGTGAACCCTGAATATGAGATGAAACTTCAGTGGAAAAATTCATATTTGACCTCACATGACCAGTCACAGTCAGAAGGCAGATGCACTAGCTGGAAACTGTGGAGCATGCCTGTGGCCTCAGCTACTTAGGAGGCTGAGGCAGAACGATCACTTGAGCCCAGGAGTTTGAGGCCAGCCTGGAAAACGTAGCAAGACCTTGCCTCTAGAAATACACACACACACACACACTGCCCCCACCAACCTACAAAAAAAGAAAGCAACTCGAAAGAAACCCCAAAACAAACAATGAAAACTACAGAGAGCATTTAATGAAATTACCAGCAGGCTATGTGCCTATGAAACATAAATGAAATTTGTGATTAAACTTGGGTCCCCTTCGCCAGGTAGCTCATAACGTATGTGTAATAGTCCCCTAAACCATGCTAACTGGAATACTTGGGAGCCTCAGTGTTTCACATGAGGACCCACAGGTGTGGATTTCCCTGTGGCATGAACTGCCTGGTGCTCAAAATGCTTTTGACACGCCATGTTCAGCGTGCTCAATGCACTAAAATAAAACTTGATCTGGGGTGTTACTTGGTGTGGTGATTTGGCTCTTTCCCTCCTTGCTCCTTTTCTTTTTCCTTCTGCTTTAGATTTCCCCATGCAAATTCCTTGTGAATTTCCTTTGTGAGTATCTTGGAGGGGCTGCCATCCTTCAGAGACAAGTTGATTCTTTATCCTGTACAAATCACTTCCCCAACATTCACCTGTCTTTCCTCCCTGGGAACTTGGACATGCTTAACCTTTATAATGTTTTATTCTCAGTGCTAGTTTCTTTTGCTGTTTTGTGAATTTCACCTTTCAGTCTTAAGTTGATTGTGTAACAGAGGCAGCATACAAATTCTCTGTTATTTATTAGCTGTATTATTTTGACCCGTATCTGCTTTGAGCCTCAATTTCATCCTTTCCAAAATGTGAACAATTACATTGTAGCCTGAGAGATTTGAGAAATAAGGCAATTGAAATGTAGTTGGCACTTGGTGCATTTATTGAAAATATTTAAAAGTGAATGCATGAATGAGTGGATAAGTGTTTGATGCATTAGTTTAAAAGATTGGTTAGACTGCTACATGACACTTATTAAAAATTTAGTCCTTTTTTTGTTTGAAAATGGCTATTTGTTGGTGGCACATAACCCATAGTCTCAGCACCCTGAGAGGCTGAAGCAAGAGGATCGCAAGTGTGAGTGCAGCCTGGGCAACCTAGCCAGCTATTGGGACCATGTCTCGACATAAAAAATGTAAAAGATCTGGGGGTGTGGCTCCTTGTAAAGGCCCTGGATTCAGGGCTCAATAGCCAATACACACACACACACAAACACACTCTCTCTCTCTCTCTCTCTCTCTCTCTCAAACTCTGCATTGGTTAGTTTTCCCCATTAGTCATTTTGCCACCATATGGGTAAGTGGATAGTGAGCAAATAGTTTTCTAGTCGTGATCTTTCCTTTAGAACAAGAGTAATGCATTATAAATAACCTTAAAAATTCAACTCTTAAATTTCCAGTACAAACTTCTAAGTGCTAAGCGATACTAATCTAGTGGTAGGAGCTATTAAAAAAATAGACCTTCCCCTCCCAAAAATGAATTGTGCTTTGGGGTGACACATATCCTACCTCAAAAGCTTTCCAAGGACAGTAAATTATAGATGCAATCAGATTTTCATCCTTACCAACTAACATGGTGTAAGTAGTAGTGAGTTTAAATATTGTACTTGCTCGTGGTGACTGAGATTGGAGTGTGTATAAAGGCAAGATAGAAGGTTAGGGTCAGAACCTCTGTGGTTGAGTTTTTAATACAGTTCATTCCATTGTTGATTTAAGAATGAGCATCAAAGCTACAGGTTAAAGAAATATCCCACATCAGAATACTCACTTGGCAAATGTTTTGGGGATCATCTTTGGCCTTGGTGTATGCTATACTGAGCACCTTATGCTTTGTAGATGAAAGAAAATTCTACAAATTTAGGTGTATTTGGAGGAAAACTTCACATAAAGACTTTTTTCTTTAAATTCATCAGAAAATAACTGTGAGAAAAGTTCTTTATTAACCAACATCTAGTTGAACTTTTACCATGTGGACAATACTAATAAGTTTTAGAGATAAAAAGAAAATTTAAGAAAGGCAAGAAAACCCCTGCTTTTGAGCAGTCAACAGTCATTGAGGAGACATACACTTTGGCTGATGTGATGAATCCAGTAAAGTAATATTTAAGGTATCAAAGAAATCCTTAGGAGACACTAAACCCAGAGAGGGGTTGAGAGGTGGGGAGCCCCCCTCAAGCCTTTTTTAACTGTACTGTGGGCACATGCTGTGAATCCCCGGTCAATGAGAAAAGATCCAGACTGATCCCATTTTACATTGTAGCATTCCTATGCCCTATGTAAAATCGGTGCGCACAAGCTTTGCACTACAGCACGTGCCATTCTGAACAACCTAGGAATCAAGTAGGAGGGAAATAATGAATGTGAAGAACGCAGGGTGTACCTTAGAGGAACCCTCTGTACTCAGTCATCAAATGAATATTGAGTTCCAGCTACATAACAGGCTAGGGTCTCAGGTGTGAACAAGACCAGGTCCCTGTGCTAGGAGAACCTGCACTTTCTTTTGGGAGGGGACAAATAATAGAGCCATGAACAAATAATGCAATATAAATTTAGATACTAGAAAGTGTTTTGGATGTCGTAAGATAGCTGGAGTGTGATGTGGAAGATGAATGGTATCTGCAGTCAAGGCTGTCAGGGCTGGCAGCGCGGAGTAGTACACTGATGGTGAGGACAGAGCATCAGGCATTGGAATGTCCCAGGACATCTGAGTAACGGAAAGGATGCTGGTTTTTGCTGGAGGTGATCTATGGGAAAGGAGGCAGTGAGTCCAGGGAGGTGGGTGGGGCTGGCTCAGAGGGAACAGTGTGGGAAGATATACAAGCTAGCCCACAGTGGGAAGAGCCCAGCAACCATGGTTACAAGACATTGCTAGTATCAGAAGCACCCTTACCTAATAAGCAGATAAGCTCTGTGTTAAGGAATGTGGGCATGGCTCAGAAGCCATCAGGGAATTCACACTAGTGAGAAACTCTTGAAACAGTTGATGCATAGGCCCAGGTTAGAGAAAAGTGCCGTGTTTGTAGTCAACGTGGAAGCCTTTTGGCTTGGTTAGCATTTCCTTATCCTTGGGGACTTCATTGAGAAGGGAAATCCTAGGAATGTACGTAGCATGCAGCAAGATGTTAGAGGCTGGGTTCTCTGGTTTTAATATAGTCATGAGTGATATTTTATAGATTTCTTTTATAGTTGCCAATTAAAAGGGGGGTGGTACACTCACAGTCATCTGGGGGTAAAAACCCTGAGGCAGGTGAGCAAATATTCTATGAATCTTTTTGGACTATTCCTGCTGGACAGCATTTTCTGTCCTTAAGAAAGTAGGATTTTGGAAGATGAAGTAATTGGTGCCATTGAACTAGGCCTGTGAGAAGTCGTTTGCTGATGGTTATCATCTGCCCGCCTGTAATCCTCCCAAATGCACCACATACAAACAGAAACCAAAGCCGAGCACCCACGTGAACAGTCTGTGTTAGCCGAGCTTTTCTGTTGCATGATGTTCAGTAGATGAAAAAGTTGATCACAGAAAGGTTTTTCTAGTCAAATAACTTCACTGCCTATTATAGGACTTTCAGAAAGTCAATTGGAACCCTTTGTTTTGTTGCTTCCACTGTCTTAAACTCGTTCATTACAATTCTTACCCTCGTTCATTACAATTCTTTTAATTTGTACTGAAGTATTCCCCTGATCCACCTCAATCCCCAATCACTGTAACCTTGCTCTTCTTCTGAGACAACCTCAAAGCCTTGGTGAGTGGTGCCTTCCTCCATAGTAGTAGGCTAATGGCCTGCCCTTTATCAGCTGCTTGTGTTGATGATGACATGTCAGAATTTGGGGCGGAAGGACAAAATAGAATAAATGAGACACAGCCTGTGAGCCTTAAGACATCCTGGTGCTTAAGACAGATTGGAAACATAAAAGTGAGAGAAGAAGAAAGTGAACCACAGACTGGGAGAAAATGTTTGTAAAATCCATATCCAATAAAGAGCAGGTATTTAAAATACATAAAGAACTCTTAAAACTCAACAATAAGCAAACAGAACAGCTGAAAAAGAGGCAAAAGATCTGGACAGAAACCTTATCCAACCATGTTGAGGAATGGAAAATAAGCATGACAAATAAAGCACCTCATCATGTCATTAGGACTTGCAAGTAACACGAGGCAATACCAGTCTGCACCAAATCTCAGATTCCAAGAATGCTGGATGCCAGACTACAGCTCGCATTCCTTGCTGATGGGAATGCAGGTGGTGGTACAGCCACTCTGGATGCCATTTATTACAAAAACAAACAGACTTTTACTGTTATAGACTGAATACTGTTCCCTCAAAATTAATACATTGGAAACCAGTCCTCCAAGATGGCAGTGTTGGGAGGTGAGGCTTTGGGGACCAGATGAGGTCATGGCAGTGGTTCCATCTGAATGGGATGAGTGTCCTTAGAATAGAGACCTCACAAAGCTCCCTCACTCCTTCTTTCATCTGAGGACCACTGAGAGGACAGACAGCTATCTGTGACCTGGAAGTGGGCCCTTACTAGACACCAAACTGAGACTGGTAGCACCTTAATCTTGGATTCTTACTCTCCAGAGTTATGAGAAAAAAATTTCTGTTGTGCCAGACAGCCTATGGTATTCTGTTTATGGAAACCCAAACTGACTCCGTACAGTCCAGCACTCGTGCTTCTTGTGAAAACCTTTGTACCACACCAGAGTGAGTGCCATTGCACATTGTGAGCTTAGCTAATGCATTGATATGGGGCCCTCAACCATGATTTTAATGTGCCCTAACACCGTCGAGCCATCATTAATAGTGAGGGAAACTGATGGTACTTCTGTGCTCAGACTTTCTGCAAGCCAGAAAATGCTCAGAAATGTACTCACTACAAAATTTTACAAAATTCCAACTAAATAGGAAAAGGTAAGATAAGTCACTTGAGAGAGGTAGACATCAAGTCATAGGAAAACAGCCATTTCACCTGGACCAGTACAGAAGGTACATATGTCTTCAGGACAGTCTCGTGGAGGTGTATTACCCCGTGGCAGAGCCCTGCAGGAAGAATGGAGAAGCTTGTGAGGAAGCCTGCAACACCTGTGATGTCTCTCCATGGTGCTGGTGGCACTAGGGGACAGGGCACAGGAGAAGGGATGTGATGTGGTCAGTGCGCATTTGGGACAGTGGATCTGGTGTCCTGGCGAAGTGGCGAGAGAGGGTCATCAGGACAACTCCCACAGCATGCTGTGGTGTGAATTCTCAGTGTCCCTGGTGCCCAGCGCAGAGCTGGATGTGAGGTGGATTTACTGACTGGACAGGGCAAGCTGTAGGACCAGTGTCCCCTGTACACAGAGCATGACTGACGATGGCTCCACCTATGATGGCAAAACTGTACCCCCTCAGCTTTGTGTTTCTCACTTTTGGTCCACTATCAATAACTAGTATGAGATTTTCAACACCTTGACATGTGGTAGGCTTGGTGTTAGAGGATAGTGCCCAAGCATAGGCTACTGGAAGTGTTCTGAGCATGCTTAAGGCACGTGAGGCTAAGCTAAGCTGTTTGGAAAGTCAGGGAGTATTCAGCACACATCTGACTTTCCAGCTTGCTTTGGGTTTGCTGGGACACTGCCCTATTGTGAGGCAAGCAGAATCCGTAATTAGGTTTTAAACATGTTCTCTCCTGACTCACTCAGCTTGATCTTCTACTGCATCTAAAATGGCAACAGTATGTTGTTCCCGAACATTAAACTGGGAGGCCTGATCTGATAACTGTAACATATTTGCCATTGTGGGTTGTCTCTGAAAATCTGGGTGGTGTGTTCTTTCTGTTTAAAAGAGTCAGAGAAGCACTGCTCTTCACTGTCTTTCAGAAACCCAAATATTTCATTTTGAGCTCTTGCTAGAAAAAGTAGGGGAAAAAAAAGAGTATTTTTTTTAAAAGAAGGAAAAGATCTAGAATATGTTTCATTTATATAGTAAAAGACTCCCTGGCCGTATAACAGCATGACTTTTCAAAGTACTCTTTATTAGTTTTTAGCAACTTATTAGAGTATTTGGGAGCAGCATTTTCTCTGAATAGGTAGAAGACACAGGAAAGTGGGCTCTGGAGCCATTCTTGTGACAGCGTAATAATAGCTCTGCCCCTGGCATTACAGAGCAGAGGGCCATGCGCAGCCCCTGACTTCAAAGTCACTTTGTGTTCACAGAAATTTACTGTAATTCCTCACAAAAAAGGACCTTTGAAAATTACATTCAACATATTGTATCCCTATAATCCTTCATGTTTTTACCTTCCTATAATTTGTGCTTGCAGACATTATCCGTTAAAAGCAAATTTTAAAATATAAGATCAAAGTTGATTCCAGTTATGGAAAAAGACAGTTTAGATTGGTTCACATCCCCCTCCCCATTATTTGCTTCCTTTTTGCAGGATACCTGCTTCCTTGGGATACTTTAACTCATGCCTTCTCTTTAGTTCTGGTGTCAGGGAAGCTCTGCACTTACACAGCTAAAAATGATGTGAGTCTTTAAACTTTTGGCACATGGGTCCCCTGACGGTTTCACAGAGTGTCTGAGAGAGCATAGGGTTCGGTTCTGCAGAGCCCACAGTAGCTCTGCCTTGATGTCTTTTATCTCTAGATTTCTCGGAATGATTTAATTTAGGGACAAAGCTCTCTGCTTAAACAAACAGAAAAAGTGAAAACCCATGGTTTTGATAAAAGACACAGACACCTGGAGACACATATGTGTATCTTTGCAAGAGATCTTGGATTGCTCCAATTCTTGCCCTAATGCTGAGGCCTAATAGGTTGGGACACTGATGCAGTGGCAAACAGAAACACCAAAAGGACGCCCAGGATTTGGAGGCAGATTTATTGACATCCACGAGTACTGATTGAGATCATTCCCAGAGTATCAGGCCCTGAGCTCTGGAGGTCTAGGGCTTGTATGAGATAAGCAAGCAGGAAGTACCGAGGGAGAATGGCTTGCTAACTGGGGATTGGTTTATACAGTGTGCATCACAGAGACCAGCTGTTTCTAGGACAGAAGCAACTGGAACAGGAACTGTTATTACCTGGGCAACTAACAATCTGAAGGATTGAGGGGGTTTTTCTGTTGCACAATTGTGCCTCAGAACTCACTGTGCAGCAACCAACGGGAGACCCCTCCTGTCTAACAGGAACCGTTCTTATTCTCCAGTCCTGTTCCCCAATAAATTTCCCTGCTCTTAAAACTAAAAACAAAAAACCAGTCACTGTGTGTTCTCTGAAACCATGAAATCATGTCCTTCAGAAGACATTGATCTCTAGCTGTTCATATCCAGGGACTGAATGATTTATATTAGCGTATCAGGCAGTACTTCTGTGCAGTCACACACTCAGGAATGAATAGAGACAGCTACTTCCTCCTGCAGAGATAGAACTGAGAATTTACACAAAACAGAGTGTACTTTCTCCTGGCTTTTATTTTCCACAATTATTGTGCTGCCCTTAATGCAAGTGTGTGTGTGTGTGTGTGTGTGTGTGTGTGTGTGTGAATATCTTCTTAGATTTTGAAACACTGGATTAGAAATTCTATGGAAAGTTGGAAGTTTTTGTAAGTGTTGTGTATCTGAGTATTTCAGATTTTAGCATTTAAGAAAACTGAAGAATTTTCCATAGAACTTCTCCCAGGTTTTGATTTTCTAAAAGTTTCAACATGGAATTTCACCAAAGAGTGGGTGAGCTTTGCCAAAGAGGTGCTGGGGAGGGGTTTGAGCACTGATACGTGGTGGTTCTTGTTGATTTTCTGGCAGTTTGTCAGGATATCCAATCTCTCTACATCTCAGCTTCTCGTTCTATAAAATGGGAATAGTAAATGTCTCCTTTGGGGCTGTTGGGAAGAGAAGAGGAGAGTGTACATGAAGATGATTGTTGCTGAGGGTTATATGGAGGCAGAGAACCACTGAAACTTCACAGCATCCAGTAGAGAGTTGTGCACACATATACTTGTTCAAAAATTGTGTGTGTGTATGTGTGTATGTGTGTATGATGTGAATGACAAGCTACTGTAAAGTATGCCTGCCTCTCTTGTGTTAATGATTTTGAACTGAAATCACTTGAGAAAGTAAACACCGGGGAAGCTTTCTCTGAGCATCCCTTGTCTGCTAAATGCAGGTCCTCCCAGGGCTCCTTTGTCTTTAATGGAAGGAACAGCACAAGGCAGAGACCAGCCAAGACCACCAGGCCTGTATAAAATCAAGGCAACGTGTGCAGAATTTATCGTGCCTGGGTATAGGCAGACAGAGGGCAAAAAGGCTGTAGGGAGCAAAGAGAAGCATGCTGTGGGGGACTGATAGCTGGTCAACTTGTAACACCAGCTGAACTGAATCAGCATGGTGCTAAGTGAGGGGCCCCCCCTGAGGATTGTTGACGTCATAGAAGGCGAACTGGAGAAGAAGTCGTTGTTTGGTGGTGTTGGTTCTTCTGTTGCCCTTGGGTTCTCCTGGAGGGGCTTGTCGAGCTTTTTTTCCTGATATGACCTTGGCTCTTATCATCATCAGAGGAGCTCAGGACCTTGTTGTTGCTGAGAATGGCTGCAGTTTACTGTGGGGCAGCTTTGGTTCTTTCTTTGAGCATGACTTCCTGGCTCTGGAGGGGAAGATGTGTGCTGCTCAGTCTCCAGAAGAAGCTTGACAAGCTGGCTTCCTGAGACGTACTTAGCTGTTCTCATCCTTGGAGGAGCTTGGGACCTCACTGTCTCTGAGGATGGCTGTGGTACTTTTCGGGGGAGCTCTAGTTCTTTGAGCATTGCTTCCTGGCTCCAGTACAGGAGCCCTCACTCGGCCTGCTGGTGCAGATTCTTCATCCCACTGGCATAGACTTTCTGGCTTCTACCGCTGACCTTGGGGCCTTCACAGCGCAGATCCGTGAAGCAGACTTGCATGAGGCATTGTTGTGGGCTCTAGGTCTCTGACTGGACTTGTGGGAGGCATTGTCATGGGCTCCAGGTCTTCAGCTGAACTCATGTAGGATATTGCCATGGGATCCAGGCCCTTGGCTGGATTTTCTAGGTCTTCAGTGTGTGGACAGATCTCCTGCACTTTCTTTGTATTTGATTACTTGGGTGACTATTATAAAATAATGCTGTTAATTATGTGTCCTGTAATGTAATTGTTTTCCTTACAGTCCATGACTACAGCACAGGCTTTTTAAGAAATCTGGCTGGAAAGAAGACAAGGGACATTAGGTGGGAAGAGCTTAGGAAACCTTTGGTGGTCAAAGTTCTCTGAATGTTTTGTGCCTTACTGCACAGCAAAGTCCTTGAGGCATCTGATATGAATGCTTAGGTGTCTTTAGAGGTCTTTGTGCTTGCAAGAGTTTGTATTCAGTTTTATCTCTTTTAACACAGCCTGTGTTTGTAGAGGGGACCAGTGTTGAGCTGAGAACAATGCATCTGCCCACAGACACAGGTTGGATATTGGGAGAGTCAGGTTTGAATGGATCCTTACAATTAACACCTCTACAGTGGACACCACACTTGGAGAATCCGTGTTACAGGCCCTCACATCTCTCATCTGTTAAGATCCTACTCATCTTTCCTAAGAATCATTGTCTCCTTTCCTATGCGCCCTTTTATTAGGGTGGTATATAAGCTCTCACTGCTATTTTGGGTACTCATTTATTTTTCCTGTTATGACATCAGGCATACAACATTAGAAATTAATAAACTTATATGCCTTTCTCTTGTTAATATGCACATTGTCAGTTTGTTTTGTAAACCTGGTGAAGAACCTATGAGGGTAGAAAGATAGTATTTCCTACTCTACCAGTGCTAAGAATAACAGTAACAAAAACATACATGAGGTTCAATAGCTCTTTCCCATTTATGTCCTGTTTCAGTGGATCTGGATAAATAGAGATATATCTCAGTAATGTTCTTTATATTGGACTATCCTCAGTGGGACAAAGTGGAGAAGTTGTACATAGGGACCTATTTTAATTTGCCTGCATTGGATCCCATGAAATTCCTCCATAGAAACAAGACCTAAGTGGTGGCTTCATTTTAAAAAAAGGTGTTTAAGGGTTGCTACACTGCAACAAAACACACCATTTGGCTCAAGGGGAAATAAACCACCCTGAAGTAGAGTGGTCTGCTTCTTAAGTTAGTGGTGAGCCTCCTTTCCAGACAAAGGTGAGTTTATGGCAGGATGAGCAGCAGGGTCTGCACTGGGCCAGAGGAAACCCAGCCTCTCAGCTCGGGCTGCTCACTTGGTAACAGCCGGTAAGTGCCAAAAATATCAAAGGCTGATCCTTAATTAGAACCCTTCTGATATCCTTCATTTGGTCTTTGTTGTCACTTTAGGAATGGTGAGAATCTCCTGATTCAAAGACAGGGAAGTGAAATTATCCTAAGGAGTGGTGTTCTCAACTGGCTGGCACTTTTAGGGCTAATGTCCTAAGCCACAGTCAGCCAGAGGCCCAGAAAGGTCTCATAGAGCAGGATCTAGAGACGTAAGGGGCCTCTGGTGAGTTGAGCCACGAGGAAGCATTTGACAAGGTAGGGGGACATTTTTGATTGTCACTAGTAGGGCAGATCTTACATGACCTAGGGTATAATGCCCAGGAATGTCAGGACACATGTTACAGTGTGTAGGACAGCCCTCCATAACAATTCTTTGGTTTACATGTCAAGTGTTGAGGTTGAGAAAATTTACATGGTTAACGCTAGTTAATTTATGGAATTTGGTTAGTGGAAGATTCCAGCAATCTGAAAAAGTGGGTGTTGACATGGTAGTTAGGGGGGGTCTGGGAGGTGAGAGCATCTCCACTGGGACTGACATCCTTCATGTCCCTTATCCCCAGGCTTCCCTCTCATGGTGGCATGGAGGCCTGGATGCTACTTGCCTTGGCTGGGAGACTGGAGACCAGTTGGCTTCAGTGCAGGAAACCACTTAGTCAGAACAAGGCTGCTGAAATGAAGTCTGGGAGCACAGGGTGACAACTGATTTGAAACAGAAGATTCCAACTGGCCACCCACCATCTTGGAAGACCCAGGCTGGGGAGGCCCTGGGGCCGAGGCTGCATTCCAGTCCCTTCCTTATTTCTCCAGGCCACAAAATCACTTACAGCTCGAGAATGTTCTCTTTACAGAGTGGACTGATGAGGCTGGAGATGACCGCCCTGGAGAGCGGGCTGTGGCTCCTGGTCCCTGTCCTGGCATGCTCCCTCAGCACCTACATGGCCCAGCAGTCACCTCAGTGAAACCTCCCTGCTTGTGAATGATCTTTCCTCCTTCATGCTTTCTGTTCCTTCAGGTTGCCTCATTCATATTTTTGTAGTTCTTTCTGAGACTTGCAATTGCTTGCCTACCTCTCATAGAGAAATCTAAGTTTCATTGGAAGAAAGATTTTGTTCATCTTGCTTTATTCCATGATGTGGTATTTTAACCAGTATTCTTAATTTCCAGGGAAACAGTGAAAATGTGTGATGTCTATGTGCCTGTGGGTGGTAGCGTTACACCCAGGGAATAACAATGTGTGTGCAGTATGTGTGCAGTATGTGCTTTGTAGGTGTATGTGTGGCATATATAGGTGTGTAAGAGTATGTGTGGTGTTGTATTTGTGTGACCGTGTGATGTATATGTATGGCATGTCTGTGGTATATGTGTGGTATGTGTGTCTGTGAGGCGTGTGGGGGTTGTGTCTTGTATGTAGAACGTGTCTGTGAAGTTGTGTGTGTGATGTGTGCATGTGGCGTATGTGTGTGTATGTGACTGAACATGGAGGACCACAGAGTCGTATAGTTTTGGGGCACAGCAAAATTAGGTACGGTGAGCAAAATCTGGGAAGGTTACTTGTTACCAGAACTCCTTGTGCTCTCACAGGGTGGCCCGTTTGGGGCTCACAAGTTCTCCATGACGGGTCTGCAGAGTGGAGCCATGTCCCTGCTCTGAGGGCAGCTCTGTGAGGCTTCTGAAAGCCTGCGCTGGGCTCTGGCTTAATCTCCTTTGAGTACTGGACTAGGCAGTATTTGATTTGGAGTTGAACAAAAACGCTACTCAGACCATCTGTTTCAGTAACTAAATAAACAGAAAATATAAATTTAAAAATAATTAGGGAGACAGCACATTGGGCAATCACCCGTTCAGGAAAGACAGGGTGATACAGTGTTATGCTCAAAGTATCTCAGTTATTCCTAATTGATCAAAATACCCTGATGTTTATAGCAAATGAGAGAGTGACTCAGAATGAAATGAAGTCAGCGAAATGCCAGAAGTTTTTACATCCAAAACAGAGACGCAGCCCATATGTTCAGAAATACTTTTGTTCTTAGGAAATGTTTATTAAAAAAAAGGATAGAGAGTTCCTCAAAAAAGAGACTCAAATAATATTATTCAATTCTGGTAACAAGCATTTTTATTTAGATAATTATCTTTTATTTATTAGTTGCCCAAGCATTGTGATTGAAGAATCTTTCATACAGTAAATGCAACAAATGAATGTAGCCCATTTATTTTTCTGTGCAAAAATTTCTAGAAGTTGAAATGTTATCACCAAGTTTTGAGAGTACCATCCGCCTGTTGTTATGATCTCTGGCCAGTAAATATGATGAAAAATAATACCATTGCCTCAAAATACACAGAATACTGTGTGTAAACACATTTAAAGGCAACTATTCACCTAGAATCTGCACTCCATATAATCCCATAAATTTATATTGGGATGTGGAAAACTACAGGGCATGAAACCAATGATGGCTTTGTTTTTTAAAAGTAAGATTACGTTAGGGCTGGGGTTGTAGCTCAGTAGTGACTTGCTTTGCATGTGAGACCCAGCACATGACTGCCCAGCGCAGGGAGGAAAAAATAGTAAGAACATTTTAGATAGTAAAACATATGGGTACAGCTAAGATAAGGAAGGGCAGGTGACTGGTGCTCAGTGTGGGCCTCTGTATGCCCTGCAACTGCAGCCACTGGTTGCGTGGGAGAACAAGGCCCCAAACCTCTGATGGACAGAGAAGGTCCAGTTCTGGTTGTAGGGTATCCACTCAAAGAGGTGGCTCAGCAGTGCTGGTATTTGGGTAAGAGTGCTTTTGAGAGCACAGGAGGCTATTGCAAGTCATGCTGCTGAGGCACAGCAGGTGTGGCCTGGCACTGTTCATGGGCTGTCTTGCTGGCACTGTGCAGTATCACTGTTGTCCCTCTCTGTCTCCAAGACCGGGTTATAAAATGACCGACTTCCTGCTGTCTGTCCTGCTCTCACTTTGTTTTGATCTCTTGCTCTGGTGCAAATTCCATGCAGGGGGCTCCCCAGTGAGAACCCCAGGGAGTAAGGCACCCCTATCTCTGGCCAACAGCCAGCCAAGAGCTGAAGGCCAGCCAATGACCTGTGTGGGCTTCCCAGACACCCTCCCTAGCTGAGCTCAGAGAAGACCACAGTTCCAGCAAACACCTTGAATGCGGCTTCATAAAGACGCAGCTAGTGGGGCCATAGAAACAAGGATATAATAGACGTGTGCTTTTTGAAGTCCCCACATTTTGGAGTAGCTGGTTACACAGAGATAATGAACACTGACACTTAAATGTGGCCTCCTGGTTAACTTGTTTACAGGGGTTGTATAGAGACATTTAATGACTAGCAGAGTGCAGTCATCAGGCATTTGGGACGGATGTGAGCTGACCTGTAGTCAGAGGACAGAGCAGGCTCAGCTAGTGTGTGACCTGGCTCTGTGGACACCTTCCCACCCCAGAAATGCTGCATGTTCCCAAGACAGGGTATCTAAGCCTGGGCTGGAGCTGGGTGGGCACATCTGAGACCGTAGGTGGCCCCGGAGTGGGGAGGCAGTGGTGGCAGTGGGAAGGTCGACTAGACTGGAGTGCATGTGTGTTCCAGCAGGCCCTCGTCCCAGTGTCCTCACATGCTTCTTGGCCCCCACAGTCATGGCTGGTGTAGCCCTTTTACAGCTGTCTTTTGAAATCCTGAGGTTCGGCTAGGCATGCTAGACCGGAATAGGTAGGTTTCAAGTGCCATTGCCATTTTTGCATAGGTCTGAGAACAGCTTATGCTGTGAGGCCCCGCCTTGTCCACAGGGGTTGATGCAGGCAGCAGGGGTGCCTTGCAGACTCCCATGCTCAGATTTCTCCTTGCTCCTGTTTCTCCATGCCTTCCGGCCTCTGTCAGATCCTAGTGCTACTGTATTTTTTGCAGAACTCCTATATGGGTGGAGGAGCTGGACGTGTGAGTACAGCCATGTAAGGGCATTGGTGTGGATTAGCAGCTTTAGGACAGATGAACCATCTTTTTGTTGACTATTCCGGTGGAGAGAAGGATTATGTGGGTCCCACAGATAGGTGGAGGCCAGCAAAGGAATTCTCTACTTTGATTTGCTCACATTCTCATTTCACTTGGAGAAAAATAGAAACTTGAGTTTTTGTTTCTACATTGACCTTCACTTTCCTAGTTTCTGACCATTATCCCCTCAAATTTCACTGAATGTAGATTTTTAGAAAATGTGGAAACAAGGGCAAATGGAGCCAACTGCATTGAGAATCCCATCATTAGCAATCTGTGACTTTCCAAGTGTTCTGAAATAAATTTTATTTTTTCCCTGATTGTTTCACAAGATATGTAGAGCTTGGCTCAAGGTTTATGGTGAAATGGCCTCAACATTATTTGAAGTTAATGCAACAGGATAATGAATTAGCAAGGAAAAGAACATGATGTAATTTTCCTTTTTCCTTCTTGCTGTCTCTCTCTCCTCTCTCTTTCCTCTTTTTTCCTTTCCTAACTCCTAAGCTGGTGACATGTTATATTTTTCTTTTCTTTTGTTTTGTTTTCCCCAAGAGGTGCTCTTCAGCGGGTCCAGGAAGGCACATCAGGGTTCCATTATAAGTGAACAGCTTTTTGCCATGTGGAATGATTAAGATAGAATTTGTTATCCTGTGTTTTTTGCTTGATGTGTTTAAGGTGCATAAGGTGCCCCAGGGCTTCAAGGTGAACACATGAAATGACAACAGTTAAATGAGATCCAACTGAAAAAGTAGAAGCTAAAAGAATCCAAACCAGTCTTTGGGATGGAAGCCAACTTGACTCGCTTGTCAGGATGGAAAGCTGGGGACCAGGGCTCTCGCTGTCACTACCCAGAGAGAATCATGGGTCCTGTGTGAGGTGCCTTACAAATGATTTTTTCAACTTCCACATTATGCAGATGAGAAGGCTGAGTTGAATCTGGAATGCAGAACACTGAATTGTCAGTTTGAACTTCTTGTCAACCGTCTTTGCCAGTGTCTTGATCAGGTTCAGACCAGGGAGACAGGAACTAGGAATAGTTATTACAAGCCATGACAGTGTACAACGCTTTCCTGGTTTCAGAGGAAATCTACATGAGGTACTTTACTAACTCTCCAAACAACACAAATAAGTGCATCATCTGTGTTATAATTTTTCTCATTTTAGATGGAAACACTAACATCCCCAGTGTGGGATGAAGTTAACAAACCACCACAGCAAACCACTGAGCACTAATCTGTGCCAGGCTCTGTGGTAGTGACGGTGGCAGCAGTTCAAGTCTCTGCAGGGCCAGTGAAGAACGGTGAGACCTTGAGTCATGTCAGGAACGTGGCTGAGCTTCTGCTCTGCTTGGGTACAAATGCGGATAAAGCTCACTTTCAACCTCAGAGCATGGGTGTCAAGGCTGTGGTGGACCGTGGTGACTCCTTGCCCGTATTTACAATTCTTACTGTCTCGAGAATTTGCCCCAGAATTTAGCTGAAAACTGACAGATACAGGACTTAAAACTGGCTTTTGAGTCTCTGCCTCTGGTGTTCTTACGATGACAGAGAGTGGACTGCAAGTTTAAAAGTCAGAGACACAGAATCTAAAGGAACACAGGTCTGGTCTTTAAGGAGGTGGGTTATAGCAAGGACCCAAACCATGAGAATGTGCAGGAAATTGGGAGGGTGGGAGGGAGGAGACAGGACGTGCCTTCCTCTATCTCAGGTTCCGTTCCAGGTTTAAGTCCTTATGCTAAAGTCAAGTTAGCAAGACAAAAGCATACATACTCATTTACTATGAGTTTTAGGGCACAGGAAAGCCTTCATTATAAAATGAAGATCCAAGGAAACAAGGAAGCCTGTGTCCTTTATGCTCAGGTTTGGTGAAGAGCAGACAGCTACACAGGGTGTGACTGGACCATGGCACCTGATCTAGTGGCCATCAGCTGGGGAACTGGCAAGGCCTGTGTTTGGAGTCTTGCCTGAAACCCGTGTCTCCAGGGTTCTTTTCTCCTCTGTGTATAAGGAGGGTACCTCTCGTACTAGGGTCCTATGACCTGCTCTGAGTTTGGGAATAGAAACTTCCGCAGTTTCCTGAAGTGGTATAAGTTGCCATAGTTTGGAGTGGTGCATTCTGAAGCCCTTGAGGACAATAGAAGTTCTTCCGTAGCAGGTACTATTTTGGTCTGCCTTCCCGATGCGGGGACAAAGTGCCTGTATACAGCTTAACGAATGAAATGGTTTATTTGGCTCATGGTTTCGGTCCATGTTCAAGTGGTGCCATTGCTGTGGATTTGAGGGGAGGCGGAACATCTAGGTAGAAGAGTATGGTAAATTCAAGAAGGTCACTTCATGGTACCCAGGAAGCAGAGTGCGTGGGAAGACTGTCACTGGGGATGTCCCCTCCACCCACCCATCTCCTACAACTGCGCCCCAGCACCTAACAGCTCGCTCAGCTGTGAGCACCAGTGGATGAGTCCGCTCTTCAGCATAGTGCCCCCGCATCTAGCCACCCCTCCTGGAGCCTCTTACTCTGAAGCTGACAGTGAAGGTTAACTGGCAGGGGTACTATTTCAATGTTGGAAAGCGACTGTCAGCAGGTTAATTTACAAGGCCAGGAGCATCACGGGCTGTGTATCGTTTGTACCCTCCGAAACTTACGTTGACATTTGATTGCCATGTGATGGAGTTAGGATGTGAGGACTGCAGGAGGCGACGAGGTTGTTAAGAATGCATGCCTTTGTCCTCGATGGGATTGATTCTCACAGCACTGAATGAAGTGCCTCGGGAGTATGTTGTTAGGAGGTTAGGATGTTATGCTCTAGGCCTAAAATGTCTTCCCAAAGTCTCTCGTTTGGAAGAAGTGGCTGGGCAGGAGGTGGGTCACTGGGGGCATGACTCCTTGTGTTTCGTCTCTCTTGCACATACCCCTTCTTCTTCTCTCCTCCACCATGAGCTGAAGCAGTATAAAGCCCTTTCCCAAAGCAAAGTGCATATTAACGGCTCCAGGCTTGAGGGCTGCCCAGGCTCCAAAATCATGAGTTACACAGGCTTTTTTCCTTCACAAATCATTCCATCTCAGTTTTTCTGTTACAGCATCAGAAAACAGACTAAGATGAGAGGACTTCGGCTTTGGGTCTTGGTGTCCTGGAAGATTCTTGGGGTTTTCCTACCTAGTGTTAGGACCATTCAGTACTGTGGTGGGGAACCACAGTCACTCAAGGATTATTAAACTCGGCCTCAGGATTGATGGTGACGAGGAAACAGTGAGTTTCTGACCCGGGACCAGTGCAGCATGTGTCTTGGCACGATGCCCAGCTCTGTGTCAGTGCTGCCGCGGAGTGTGGTGGTGCTCACCCCCCAAATCAGTGTGCTGTCCTTGTCAGCTCTTAAAGCTGTCGGCAGGAAGATACTGTTGTGATTTAGTCATGCCTGGGGGTAGCTGCTGCTCCCTACCTGACTAGGAAGTCTTGAGCTGTTTCTTTTGCCTGTCTGAGGTTCACTTTCTTATCAGTAACTTTGGAAAAAATATTAACATCTAGTCGTGGGGTTGTTGTAAATATGGAGTCAAGTAATAAGTATGAAGCATGACATGAAAAGCACAGTTCTGGGCCCCACGAGTGCCGTAAATGACAACCAGATGGTGTTCTCTGTCAGGCGGCACACAGAAGGCCAGGACAGGGAAGGCCAGTATCCCGTGCTCCTCTCGCTTGGACCAGAGCAGTCCTTTTCCTGTTGTGAGCCCTGAAGCCCGTGTGTGAGCCCCAAGCCCAGCGCTGCATCTGGCTTGAACTTCCGCTTCTGATTCAGGGTTTCCAACATGGCCTCATGACTTTGGTTAACATAGAAGACTAAGAATTAGGAGAAATGTGTTGGTTATCACATTCTGAAAAAAGAATGGGACGAAGTGGCCCATTGGGAACAGCTGGCAAGAGAAGCAGGCGAGAGAGTGGTGACCCCAGGAACATATATGACCTTTGGTGCCTAACTTATGGTAGGTAGGTGAATTTTTGCTTATGTTTTTTGGCCAGCCATTAACTACAGGAGCTGACCCTAGTCAAGACAGTTAATACTGGTTTGCGCTGGGTATCTGGAAAATTCATACTGAGGTGTGAATGTAAGTTGAAGAGTCAAATGTAAATTAAGACTTTTAATTTTAGTTGACATTTAATTGTACATGTTGGGGGGGTTCAGTGTTACATTTCTGTACATGTATATAATATGTGATGAGATTAGGCTAATTGGCAGATTTATTATCTCAACTATTTAGAATTGCTTTATGTTGGGAACATCAAATATCCTCTCTCATAGCTGTTTTGAAATATGCAATTTTTGTCAACCATGGTTATCTTATTGTGCTTCGTATGTTGGAAATCATTCCTCCTACCCAACCATACTCTGGTACCCCAACCATCCTCTCTATGCTTCCCCGGTTCTGATAATCACAACTGTATTTTCTACTTCTTTGAGATCAGCTTCTTAATTTTCACATAAAAGTAAAAACATGAAATATTTGTCTTTCTGTGCCTTATTTCACTAACGTAATGTCCTCCCTTCAGTTCTATCAATGTTGTTGTAATGGCAGTGTTTCATTCTTGTGACTGGATAATGTTTCATTGTGAATGTTTATCACATCTCCTTTATGCATTCATCTGTTGATGGATACTTATGTTGATTCCATATCTTGGCTATGGGAAATCCTGCTGCAGTAAACATACAAGTGCTGCTGGTCTTGAGTCCCTTGAGTGTATACCCAGAAGGGGTATTGCTGAATATAATTTCTTATAACATACCTGAAATTTATACCTCAAGACACACTTGCAGTCCCATGTCAACCTTTTTCTTCTGCCAAGATGTGCTGGCAAAATTTGGTGGTTCCACCTAACCCACAAAAGTGTGACTCACCATTTAAGGTCTCAGAATTGATCTTGTGGCACTTTCACATCTGGCTTATTTTTACTTCTTTATATCTCACATGGGGGACTGCGTGGAGCCCTGAGTGTGCTTCCTGTCTTTCCCACCCAGCTGCGTCTTCTTCAGCACTAGCTCTGGGACAGCACTGCTGTAGGAACTCCAGGAGTGGCTGAAGAATCGGTGCCCACCTCCTGCTTTCTGCATCAGAATCGTCCACTCAGTGGAGTTTTTATCTACATTGTGCCTTTTGTATGGCTGAGTCATGCAGCTAGGTTAAAACCTTTGCTGCTGCCTTCAGGGTGGCCTGGACGGTACTGATCAGTGTAGAACTTCTCTGGGCTTGTAACTTTACTGACGTTTATTGATGGCTAATCAGCTTCTTACAGGTGCAGGGCTGCGGGAAGATAAGGCAAATCCTTTGTGTAGCTTATGGATGTGGAAAACTGAGGCTCAAAAAATTGACAAGGGAAGACGTGAATTTTAGCTTATGTGTTTTGGTTAGAGACAAAAAATAGAGTTTTTCCAAAAGAATTTTTGGGGCTGTGTGTGCTGCTTATGCAGAAAGCTGTAGCCTGCAGGAGGGTTCCCCGGTGTGAGGACTGGCTGAGCAGTTGTGAGGCATTCCATCCCTGCAGCTGGCCAGGGTGGTCACTGAGGCCACTGTGCTTCCTGGTGGGGGATTTGTTACAACTGTATTAACCCTTTTGAGAGCGTAGTTCCTGACTCCAGCACCCAGGCCTCCTTTCATCTCCCTGTTCCGCTCTCATCTATTACGGACATCTCTAGGGGAAGACCTCATAGTAAATGGCAGCGGTGATCTTAATGGCTAATTGAAAAATCATGGGCTTTTAAAGCCCAGAAAGGCTTTCAAAAAGATTGATGATGACCCTTATGCTGTGTGCTGTTTACCTTCTGCAGTTCCTTCATGACGCTCATTTCTTTTTCAAGGATAAAAACTAGGCAGGTTACCACCCTTCTCTCTTTCTCTCACTCTCTCCTTTCACCCTTCTCTCTCCATCTCTCCTGGATGCTATTGCCTCTTGGCCATGCAGGTAGAAGCAAAATGGTTTGGGATCTCTGACCTTGCTTTAAAAATATCTTAGGTGGAATTGTGGCTGTTTTTATCCTACATCGTGAACAATATGTCTTCTTTCCCTAAAGTGGGGAAATGGTATCTATCAACAACAAAGAAATAAAATAATGATACTTTATAATAGTTTGCATTTTGTGCCATGTCTCTGCCCTCCCTCTACCCCTTAATCTTTGCAGTTATAATCAGAGTCTGAGCTCCTGAAAGAAAACCAGCTTGAAGGAGGGCGGACATCAGTTAAGGGGTGGGAATTTAGGACTTTCTTACTAATTGTCACTCAGTTATGGAACACTCCCAAGGGAGCTCAATTTCCACACGGACTGGGTTAGGTAGTTTTTCAGACTGGAACTGTATGCGGTGGTAAAGCATTCAAGAATCTTAGAAGTGCTGATATGCTTGTCAGTTTTTCTTAGTAAGAAACAAAATACAACATACTCAAATCAAATAAAAAAGTAGCCTCCTGCCTATAGCTATTACATTGTTCATAAAATAGATGACATTTGAATTTCAGTATATTTTAAAAGCTTAGTCCTCTAAATTGTAAATACGCAGATTTTAAAAATAGGGTTCTTTAAATCTTTTAAATTAAAAGCATTATGAATATCTGCCTACCTCTGGCTTATCATTGGTTCATCTTAACTTTAAAACCTCTAACAAAGGAGGGGCTGAAGTACATGTTAGATTAAATGCACTTGGGTAAACAGGAAGAAAATGCCTATTAGAATTACACTATGTCTCTGGCTAGTAAATCAAAGGAATGATGGAAGATTTTTCTGTTTTGCTTTGTGTGTATTCTAAAACTTCTTTAAAAATGTAATGTTGAGAATGTATAATAGAACGATATTAACTGTGTTAAATCTTCAACCTAGGTATTTCAGGGGGTGGGCAACTAAAAAGACTATGTCTTGGTGTATTGACACCACTGTCAGCAGGTATCACGCACTGTAAGTGTCCTTTTATACTTTTTGTACTTTATGGCAGGTACTGGTCGGTTCCCTGCCACTATGGTGACTCGGAGATTCTGTCCCTGCCTCAGTTTCCGCTCGAATCTTGTTTTCTGCACCCTCCTTACACCACACGGTTGTTGTATCTCATGGCCTTAGTCTCTGCTGCTTGGCAGCCTCTCGGCCCTCTGCTTGCTGACCTGCACTCTTCCTGGCTCTGTTCAGTTCAGGTTCCTGAGAGAGCGTGCTGCACGTAGGCCCGCGTGGGCAGAGCGCCTTGGAGGGCCGTCATCTGGCTGATGGTCCTTGGCTTGGTGGCTGTGGCTCTGGTGTGTGGGGTGCTGTGCACCAATGTGGGGCTCGGGGCTCTTCAAAGTCTGACTATGTTTGAGATCCTGTAGTCTGGAGTTCTAGAAATGCACCATGCCCCTGACAGTCCCTGGGAGAGTAGATTTTACTGTGTTCATTGTGGGAGATAAAGCACATATCACTTAGTTCAGTTTAGCCCTTCCATAACGCATATATATTTCAGAATACAGTGTTGTGTATCATAAATATGTTTCATTTGTTAGTTAAAAAAATAAAAAGACCAACACTAAAAATAGAGCTGCAGTATTGTCTAGTCATCCCACTACCAAGGAAATAAAAAATGTCTGTCAGAATCAGCACTCATGCAGATTACAGCGCTATTCCCTATTAATAGCCAAGAAATGGAAATTAGCCGAGTGTCCATCATCTGGGGAGAGGACAAAGAAACTGGGGTACATTGCATAAAGAAACACTGCTTGGCCATGAAGAGAACTGAGTGTTGTCATTGACGACAACACGGACAGCGCCGGAGACATGGAATAAGGGAAGTAAAATAAACTGGGCTGGAAACACACACGCGGCGTCTGCGGATGCTGGTCTCAGAGCAGCTGGGGTTCAGTGGTGGAGCCCAGAGACTGAGGGCCAGGGAGGGGCGGGAAGGCGCGGAGGCTGTGTGCGGCTGCCGAGCTGGAGCTGGGTAGGGGGAGGCTCTGCTGCGCGGTAGTGTGACTGCAGGAAACCGCTCTGCACTGCGCGTGGCAGAAGCTGCAGGGAAGGGCTTGAATGTTGTCACCATCAGGAAATGACAACTGTTTGGGGACATGGATGTTAAACCTGATTTAACTGTTATACAGTGTATGTGTGGAAATACTACAGAGCATCCCATGTATATGGCCAGTTTTTTGTCATATGCTTAAAAATGTAATTTAATTTTAAAAAGCCCCGCGGTGACAGTGTTGATTTACCTGAGCCCATGCTGTGGGGAAAGCAGCTATCGTTAAGAAACCCCCTTTGCTTTCATGACCCAACAACAGTTAGGGACAGAAGACCTCCCTCGTGTTTCAGAGAAGACCCTTTCCCTCTCCTCCTCCTCAGACTCCTGGGAGGCTCCCAGTGACTTTCTTGTTTCCTTGTGTTTGTGTGTGTGTGTGTGTGTGTGGCACTGGGTATTGGACGTAGGGCCTGCGTACTAGGTTGTACCCCCAGTCTTATTTTAACTTTTTATTTTGAGACGGGTCTTGCTCAATTCCCCTGGCATGACTGGAACCTGCAATCTTCCTTCCTCTGCCTCCCAGAGTGCTGCAGTGACAGGCACGTTACCACGCCAGGCTCGTAACTGGCTTTTACTTGCTGTAAAACCCCAGCTTCCGTCTCACATCCAGGAATGTTCTTTTGATTGCACCAGCTGGTATGAAATCATCCCCCTCACTGGACTCTTCTGTCTGTTACACAGGAATTTGCTTTCTCCATTTCATTCATGAGTGAACTAAAACTTGCTGCAAACCACATGGTCCAAGAATGGCTAGTACTGGGTTTCAAGGGTAGCATGGAGCAGGACTCCTGCGGAGGGGGACTCTTTTCTTCTCACAGCCTCTTGTAGTGTCTTGGTGCTGGACACAGGGCCAGGTATGTTGGAAACAGCGCTGCGGAGACCTGTGCCACCTCAGCCGGGGTGAAGGACACTTCCTGTGCTCTGGCCCACACAGGCCTCCCAGTGAAGCCAGCATTGTTCTTTCCCTTGTATCTCTTAGCACTTTCAGAGGCAAACACGCAAACTCTTCAGAAGGAGCTGTGGTATTTGCTGGTCTTGGCATGAGCTCTGGTGCCTGGCAGGAGGCTGGCTATGCTCAGATGGGGAAACCTGCAGCCAGGTTTTCCTGGGTAGAACAGGTGAGTGTGACTGGCTCTCTGCAGACACTGTGACACAGGCTGCCCTGGCTGCTGCCACAAGAACTCCACTGAAATGACAGCTGGAGTTTCTCTTGGCTTTTCATGCCCTAGCCCCGAATTAGGATGGTCAGCTTTCTGGTCCTGGTCTGGACCATGTGTGGACGGTAGAATGCAGTATTCCCTGCACGTCTGCAGGAGTGTCAAAGGCCACCAGCCTGCAGGGTGGTGCAAGCTGTGCCCAGCTCTCCAGCCACCGGTGCCTACCCTGGTGAGGCGAGGCAGAGCGAGTGCAGGCCAGCTGGGGGTCAGCGCTGCGTCCTGGAACCCTGAGCACTACATGTGCTTTCTTACTGTTTTAAAAAGGCACACATCCAACCTCCGAATAGTTGATAATTCTAAAAAGTGCTTGGTTCATTTTTTTTGTCATCTTTAGAGGTGTTTGAAAATATTTCTGTCTAAGGCCACTGGGCTCCTCATTTAATGTGAAAGTGTAGTATGTTGAGGTTTCCTTGAGCCTTACATACAACTTGAGAACAAGATGTTTCTAGAAACAAAGTAGAAACAGAAACAAAATTGATTCTTTACTCTTGCTTCTCCAAGGGCTATGTCTTCATATTAAATGCTAATGCTTTCATAATGAGTGTTTAGGAAATACAAAAATAACCAACCATTTCCACAATTTCATATATTCTTGCCATGAAATCTCTATTCTGCTATTAATAAATGTAGTATAAGTTCAGTTACCTAGTCAATCTGAATTTTGGGTTTCTTTGCTTTCAAGTGGGGAAACATCTATTATAGAGAATTTTTTTAAAAAATCGAGGGAGGAGGGGGAACATGAGTGGGGTGAAGTTTTAGTGAGAAAGCTTCTCTGGACAGCTTTATATTTTACTAAGATTTATGCCAATACTGGTTGAAAGTGAAAATCTGAAGTCAGAATCCCCAAATCTGAAACTTTTTGAGCACTCATATGACACCACAAGTGAAAAATTCCACAACGTGACCATTTGTTTTTCATGCAAAATTATTTAAAATGTTGATAAAAATTATCCTCGGACTATGTGTGTTGTGTGTATATGTGAAGCATAGTGAATTTTGTATTTAGATGTGGGTTTCAACTCCAGGATATCATATTATGTATATGCAACTATTCTAAAATCTTAGAAAAATCCAAATTGCGAAACATTTCTGGCTCCGAGCCTTTTGAGTAAGGGATGTTCAAACTGTGGTGGCGGTTTTCAGTTTGTGCTCCGCAGGCCCAAGCTCTGTTGGTGACACCATGTCATCTTCTGACAGCGAGCCCAGGATATCACCTTGGACCTGCTTCAGACTGCAGGCAGCCTGGCCTCCCACACTGGCCGTGCTGCCCAAGGGCTGCCCCCAGCAGAGTGACTGGTACAGTGACCATGACAATGGCTTCCATAGCACGACACCAGCAGATCTCCACTCCCCATCCCCAGCCTGTATCATTTCTCCTTCTGGTACAGCTGTAATACACCTTATCTGAAATGCTTGGAATCAGAAGGGTTTGAAAGTTTGGACCTTTTTGAATCTTGGAGTATTTGCATATGCATAATGAGCTATGCTGGGGTTGTGCATTTATGTTTGATATACTCTTGCTGTACCTGGCCTAAGGGTAGTTTTATCTAGTGTTTTTGTATGCTTGTGTTTTGACTGAGACCCATTAAACCAACTCAGGCATAGGATTTTCCACTGGTGAGATTATATGATGCTTAAAAGTTTTAGATTTTGAAACATTTTGCATTTCGAAGTTTGGTGTTAGGGAGGCTCAGTCTACACTGGTTCACCAAGGCCCTGTGATCAAGTGTGATAGAATGCATCACTTTCTCAGTGGTGGCATTACTTTACAAAAACTGCAAGACTGAAAGTGAAATTCAGACTTGCTGGTGGCATCTTTCTCAGACTGTGGTAGCTCCTTGAGGACTGGGCCTCTCTAGGCTGGGTGGTACTTCCCACTGAGACCACAAGCTCAGGTCCTGCAGAGAGGAACGCCTGAGGGATGAGCCCCAGGAAGACAGAGCTGGGCTTCAGCATCAGCCAGCGGAGACATCTGCCCAATTGCAGACAGCCACTGTGAGAAGGGAGGAAGTTGTTTTCTGAGTACTTGGACAGTAGTCTCCAAATTCACTTCAGTCCTGAGAAAGCTGTTGACAGAGCGCCAAATGCCTGACAGGCGTCTGAGAACACCCAGAAAAGCTCCCTGGAGATGCAGCCTGAAGAGCAGATGCAGCTGCGTGTGGTCAGAGAGAAGCCCTTTGTGCACATGGACTGGATCAAGGGTGTTAGTACTGGTGTTGACCAGAGGGCAGCTGTGGGCAGGAAATGAACAGTTGGTTTGCAAAGAGTGCCAGGCTGAATTTCTTATGGATAACTTTTGCCCCTTCTGAACTGAGAATATTTCTGGATGCTTCAGCATCTGGTTCAGTTGGGAAGCTCACAGGCACCCTTGACCTTGGCCTCACAGCTGTTTGGAGGTGGGGTAGAGAAAGAAGGAAAACTCTTAAGATTCTTATTCTTATAGCCCACTTACATATTCTCTTACACTCCAAAACTTTCTGAATGCTTTTGTTGTAGTAACAAATTGCATTGTGTTACTATATTCAGTGAAAAAACTGTGCAGCCTGAAAATGGTCATCAGAATAGCCCTAGCTTGGATCCTAAAAGTCAAGGTTACATTTTGTAGGTTACTGGAACAAAATACCTAAGATAATCAACTTGTAAAGAAGAAAATGTTTTGTTTTGGCTTATGGTTTTAGAGGCATCAGTTCATGGCGGTTGACTCCATTGTGTTGGGGTCTGTGGCAAGGCAGCACATCGTGGCCGGGAGTGCATGACAGAGCAAAATGCTCCTGATCAGGATATGAGTATTCAGGCACCAAAGCCCCTTCAAGCATCCTCTGCTGACTGGAGGACCACCCACTAGGTTGTAGCTCCTCCGGCCTCCTTGCTTCCAGTTTTCTTCAAAGTTCCCTTCATTATTCTTTTCTGTGTCTTTTTTTCCTCTTAAATAAATAAATAAAACAGAAAAACAAAGTTTCTTTCATAGCACCATGGGCTAGAGCCAACCTTTTAACTTACGAATCCTTAGGGGACCCAGGGGAAAAAAATCATTTCAGTTCCATGGGAAAAAATACTTATTATCTGTTTTATGCTACAAAAAACTTACAGCCATTCAGCTTTTCAGTAATAGGATGCACAGACTTCCTCCCCACTACACAAGGACAGCATATCAAAGAGATAGCAGAAACAGACAGTTTCTGCTCTATCTTACACTTGCCCATACCCATGCCTGTACGTGCAGCACAGATAAAACACACCCCTCTGTTGACAGGAAGACGCCTTGTGAAGATGCTGTGGAAGGGGTGTAGGGACTAGGTTGCTTTAAGTTTAAAACTTCCTGCAGCAGTTTTTCTGTTATGTGAAGCAGCTATGTCTGTGCACTGGTGATAATACGATTTTTGTTGGATGTAGCCAGGTATAAATGCAAGAAAGTTTTTCAAACTCATTTTTGCTACTTAAGTATTATAAAAATGTTTTTTTGTCCTTGTGCTCTGGTAATTAATCTTATTCCGAGGGCTTTGTGGCTATTCTTTGATTTGCCTGGAAACATATCTCTCAGGAAGGATCAGTTCTACGTTTTGAAAGCTCATAGATAGATATCACATCAGGATATGTGTGGTCACTGGGAAACTTTATCTATGGTTGTCAGGCACACTCTGTGTTTTCATTTTATGACTTTTTCTATCAAGATTCTGGCAGTCAACCCCAGACCCTCTAAATTGGCGTTTAAAATCAGCCTAATCTCTGTCATACTGTTGAGCAGGTGATGTGAGTCTCTTTGACAATTTTTGAGTCTGCAGATTTCCCAGAAGGACAGTAAGAGAGAAAGTTTTATAAATACTTCAACCTTGAAGTAAACAGAGACTTCACTTTCTGCTCCAGAACTTACCTCTTTTGAAATTCAATGGTAAAAAGGCAATCATGTCAGGAAAGGCAAATTTATCCTTACAAATCCATGTTGGGCAACTCATACTAGTGAGATTTTGTTCCATATCTGTGATAATTTACTGGTGATTGGACTGAATTGTCAGTGAAGGTTTAAATGGTTAAGACTTCTCTGATGGACGTTAAGCCCACACATGGCCTTCTGGCCAAAATGTCTTGTGACTTAAGTGTAGACAACAGGAAGAAGCTTAGGTACCTGACCTGCCTGAGACATTGGCAAGAGACTGGGAAGGTGGGAGATTCGAAGAAATAATGGAGCATTTTGGAGCTGAGGTAAAGCACTGCTTATAAGGAACTTTATAGGAATGAAAAAATGTGGACTGCGAAAACATTCTAAAGAGGTTCTATAGCCAGAAAAGTGAGGAAGGGCCAGAGTCGGCCAAGACACAGTGAGGGACCTGGCATTTCAGTTTGGGGTCAGGAGAAAGAGCCAAGCAGAAAAATGTGTGCACTGAGAGGCAACCCGAATAGTACTGGTATGGACTTTCAATATCACTGTTCCATTAGACACACAGATAGTTTTAGTACGGTAAAACTTCAATTTGTTTTTTTTTCCTTTTCTTTTTTTTTTAATTTTAAAGACAATAAAACCCAACAGAACAAAACAGAATAAAGTCAATCAAAACAAAGCAGTGAAATTGGTATAGAACTTCAAAGCAGAATAATAGGAAAACAACAATAGTTACCATAGTATATCTTGTTAGCTTTACAATAGTTGCCCTTCTGTCAGGTATAGCAAAATCAAACCAAAAACAGAGCAGAATAAAACCAATCAAAACAGAACATTGAATAAAGCAAAACAATCAGAACAAAACAGACCAATTTTGGATTTCAAAAACAAGATAGAAGGAAGTCCTCCATATTTGCTATATTGCATATTGTCATCCTCCCTATCGGTGCTCAGACCTGGGGAACCAGGCCTGTTAAGTCAGCCAAACAATACAAGCATTCAGTTGCTTTTTGTACTTCAGTTGCTATCAACTCAGCCTGTCCTTCACACCAGCTGGCTGCTTACCGGGGGTGGAGGGTAGGGCTGATTCTCAGCCTGCTCACAGGAGGCACTATCTGACTTCTGTTTCCTGGGCCCCACATGGCATGCATGGCTTACCAGAAAGGTTGGCTGGTTGGCTTCTTGGTGGGCTCCTCTAAAACTTCAATGTGTAAGTATCATTTATTCTGGAAACATGCTCATACTCCAAAGTACCTTTATATCACATCAAATTTCTCTTTAAGAAATAAAGGAAACTCGGTGCATTTCACAACTCAAAAATGCACATATGAAATAATAACCATACTATAATATATGAGAAAATAATAAGGAAGATACATAATATAAAGAAAATAAATTAACCTGAACTCATATTTTATTATTTATTATTTATTATTTTTATATTTTTTAAGATGAAAAATAAAAAATTTATTTTATTATTTTAAATAATAAATTATTTAAATTTATTATTTTTTTAATTTTTCAAGACGAGATCTGTCTATATAGCTTAGCCTGGCCTTTAACTCATGGCAGTCCTCCTGCTACAGGCCCTCAAGTGCTAGGATTAGAGGCATATACCACTATTCACAGCCGACCTGATCTTAAACTTTGTGACTAGAGGAAGGGAGGCAAGAGAGAGGAGGGTTATTTTTTTTTAAATTTTATTTTAAAGAGAATAAAATAAAACCCAAAACCAAACAAAGCAGAATAATGTAAATTGGAGCAGAATAGTGCAAGTGATATAGGACTTCAAAACAATAGGAAATCAACAATGGCTACCATGTCTCTTGTATTCTTCAAAATAGCTGTCCATACTTTCACACATAATAACATTAAACAATACAAAACAGACTAAAACCAACCAAAACAAAAGAATGAAAACATTACAGGACCTCAAAATAAGATAATAGGAAATGAACAATGACTACTGTAATGTCTCTTGTTTTCTTGAAAATAGCTGTCCATACCATCACACATAATAAAATCAAATAAAAAAGACTAAAACCAATCAAGCCAAAAAAATGAAAGCATTATAGGACTTCAAAACAAGAGGATAGGAGATCAGCAATGGTTACTATAATATATCCTGTTATCTTCAAAATAGCTGCCCATACCATCAGACACAGTAAAATCTAACAAAACAAGACAGAATAAAACCAACCCTAACAAAATTATGAAAATGATAAAGAATTCAAAACAAGATAATAGGCAATTAGCAGTGGTTACCAGTTTCCCTTTTTATGTGTTTCCTCCTCTCACTTTCATATCTATTGTGCTTTTCAGATCCCACTACTTCAATTTTTTATGCTAGAGAGATAACTCAGCCATCACTCATAAGAGTGCAAACCTTTTCACCCATGAGCATGATCTCCAGTTGCATCCATTTACCTATGAGAGCCTTGAGAGTGTTCTACTTTATAGCTGGGTAACTTCCCATTGTATGAAAATACAGTATCTTTCTTATCCATTCTGCAGTTGATGGACAAGTTACTCTTGCTTTTTCTGTTCTCCTGTTGTTTAGAACAGTTGTTTCTCTCCTTTGCTTTTCAGTCTTCGAATTTCCTTTCCGGTTAAATGTGTTTATTGTATGTTGTTTCTTGATCCACTCTCCCTGTATTTCTTTCTACTGGTGAATTGAGGCTGTCTACATTAATGGTTACAACTGACCTGCATTGGTTCATCTCTACCACATTATCCTCCTGCTTTTGGCCCTGCACTTTTCCCCTTCATTTAATTGCCTGTCTTATTTGGTGATCCTCCTCTGCTGCTGTTCCTGAAACCATGGTCATCTTTATCTCTCTCTAGAATATCCTTCAGCATTCTCTGTAGGTTTACTTTGGTGGTCATGAACTCCTTCAGTTGTTCTTTATCATGGAAGTATCTTATTTTTCCATCAATTTTGAAAGATAGTTTTGCAGGGTACATTAGTATGGGTTGGAAGTTGTTTTCTTTTAGGATTTGAAACACTTCACACCAAACTATTCTTGACTTAATGGCTTGTGTTGAGAAATCTGCCATGATTCTGATGATTTTTCCTTTATAGGATCTGTTTCTTTCCTCTAACAACTTTTAATATTCTGTTCTTGTGCTGAGATTTTGGGATCTTGATTATTATATGTCTGGGTGTAGATTTATTTTGGTTATGGCTACTTGGAGTTCTATATGCCTCGCTTATCTGCATGCCAGATTCTTTTTCCATGTTTGGGAAGTTTTCTACTATTACTTCTGCAAATAGCCTTTTTATTTCATTGTGTTGACCCCTGCTTCTTCACTGATACCTATCACTCTTCAATAATTTTTCTTCATGTTGTCTTGCAGCCATTGAATTGTTATTCCCTGGTTCCTTGTTATTTTTTAAATATTTAATACTTTTTGTTTTTTTGTTTTTTAAAATTTTATTTAAAGAGAAAAAAAGTAAAACAGAAAAAAGGGTAGAAATAATACAGAATTTAAAAAAAAGTAAGAAATCACTAGTTGATAAATTACATATTGTCCTCTTAGAAATAGTTGTTAATGTTACAAAATTAAAGCATACAAAGCAGTGAGGCTGCAAACAGTTCTGTTCAGCAATCCAACAAAAACTTAGTAATACGGTTATTAATCCTACACACTTAAACATACATGCAGCTATATCCTTTAGAGCACTTTCTTTTCCTCCTTTTGCTTTTTAAGTCCATTATCTGTTTAGTTATATTATGTTTCAGCTTCCTCAGTACCTTACTCATCTGTTTTGTTGTTGTTACTTCCTTTTTAATCACCTTCTATAATTCTGTTTTTGAGTTTCTCCTCATTCATGCCCCATGGATCAGCTTTGGTGGAGTTGGGAGCTTTTGGAGGTATTTTGTTACCTTGTTTTCTCATGTTCTATTGTTTTTTTAATTTTTTATTAACTTGGAAGTAGTAATATACAACAGAACAGGATGGAATAAAGCCAATTGAGACAGTGTAGTGAAATTGGTACAGAACTTCACAGCAGGTTACCGGGATAACAGTAATAGGTACCATAGTATATCTCCTTATCTTCACAATAGTTCTTTCAATTAGCAAAATCAAAAGAAATACAGAATATTATAGAACTTATCAAAGCAGAATATTGAATAGAGCAATACCATTAATCAGGACAAAGCAAAACAGTGATAAAAATATTTGTCTTCAAAGAGATGGTAGAAGGAAATCCCCCTTATTTGCTATATTACATATGATCAACCTCCCAAGAGATGCTCAGATCTCTGGCTCCCACTTGCTCACGGTGTGTGTGGGGGGGTGGCATGTTTGATTCTCAGCCCTTGCTCCAGTAGGTGGCAGGCTGGTTGCTTGTTTTTTTTAGCGCCCTAAGTTCTAACATGGCGCGGATCTCAGGAAACGCTGTTGCTTCTTGCCCTGGGGTGACTGTGGCTTGCCAGACGACAGCCGCTTACCAGGGCGGCAGGCTGGTTGCTCATTTTCTCAGGCTCCTTTTAAGAGAGCTTTTCTTTCATGCTTGCTCTCTGCAGTCCTGTCTTCAAGGTCTCAAAGTCTATCTTCAGTGTCTTTCAAGTGGTTTTGCCAGCTTTCGATCAACTTTTTAATTTCCTGGATCTCTCTTTGAATCTGGTTCATGCATTGTAAGTCCTTCCTATACTGTTCATTAAAGGTTTCCATCATTTTCCCATGCTCCTCTTTATCTGTGTCTTCTTTAGATATCCTGAGCAATTCCTTCATTATGTTTGTGATTTTTACTTATACCTGAGACATTGTTTCTTATCTGATTACTTTTATAGTCTAATGAAGTTGTTCTTTACTGCTGTCCTCTCAGAGATTTCAGGTGTGTGACTTCCATTTTCTTCCACGGTTGTGTCTCCCAGGCTTGTTCTGTGTGGGCTGGAGGTCTGAGATTGCCTTTTGTTCCTTTATCTTGACATTCTCCTGGGTTCCTCCCAGCAAGCTGGTTGTGCGGTCCAAGGCAGTCCCCATGTTGGCTTCCCCTCCTCGGTGTAGGTGAATGGGACAGGTGCGTGCGTATCTCTGAATCCAGGTTCCCAGGGAGGTAGCAGGGCGTGGGGTGGGCTTCTCCAGACCTGTGCAGCTACACTGAGGTTTCCCTGACGGTCAGTGGAGCCTGGTGGTGTGGCTGCTTCTCTCAGCCTGCGTGTTTACACCACAACTTCTGTGATGGGGGCAGGCATGCAGGGAGGTGTTTGTCTGATTCTCCTGCCGTGTGCTGGCTGCCCAAAGGAAGCAGGGGTCTCCAGTGGTGGCCTGTGGGTGCACAGAGTGTATGTATTTGGGTTTCCCTGTGTGTGCTGGCTGTCTGTAGGAAGCAAGCTTTCCAATGGTGGCAGCAGATGCACAGGGACAGGTCTGTGTGTGTCCCCTGTCTGGGCTGGCTGCCCACTGAGAGGAGGGTTACTGAGCAGGATGAATTTCACTATCACTAATGGAATCTATTGGCTCACTGGAATCTTTTGCTTTTTGTGAAACTTCAATAAGAAACTTATCCAAGGGCACTTGGTTTTGGCTCCTTTTGAGGATTTTGCAGAAATGTGATGTGTTGTCATTAAACAGATTCGTGGATTTGGGTGGTGCTTTTCTACAAATGTTTGCACCATTTCCCATATTTTAAACTTCTCCCTAACCTCGTTTGACGTGAGGCGTTCTCCTTTTTTCCCCTCCTCCTCTGCAGATGAAGTCTCTGTCAAATTCTCTTGCAAGATTTTGCTTGTTTATAGAGTTACAATGTTTAGAAACATTTGTTCATCTTGGGGAACACTCCTGAAACAAGTTACTATCAACCCAAGGTTTTACTATATAAGCAACCCAAATTCAGTGGCTCACAGTAGGCTGTTTCCATCTACCAATACCAAAACAAAACCCAAAGGAGACAAAACAAATTAGCCTTAACACCTGGAAATGTATACTATTCCTGTTTCTCCTTGGTGTTTAGCCCTTCAGCAAGAGCTTGGATAGGGACGGGGAGGTGTGCTATGGTGGGAGTAGTGCTGAATTTGACCAATCCAGTAGAAAATGAAAAAAATCAAAGGCATGGTAACTTGACATGGTTTGGAAAATAGAAAAACTACTAGGAGAAAATAACTTTCCTGTTGTTTCACATTGTTTTATGCACTCAATGTATAGCAGTTAGAGTAGTTCATTGTCTCCGGGCACACACTGAGTGCTGAGGACACAGGGAGCAAACGTGGGCACCGGATCTGTGCTGTGAGAGCCAGACCAGCAGGGAGGTAGGCAACGCAGGGCATGACCAGCCCAGAAAACCCGGAGTGACAAACCCTGAGAACAAGTTTCCCACTTTTAAACTTCCAGATGAAGAGCTTTTTTTTTTTTTTAAAGTTTGTCCTTATTTTGAATCTTTTCACTTGTTTATTCATTAATAAATATTCCAGGTGCCATTCTCAGTTCCAGAGTGAAGTCCCTGAGTCTCATGACCCTACAGAACGATTTGGAGATGCAGATAATAACAGCAGAGCCCTTGGTGTACATTATTCTCTCTTCCCCTCAGTGTAGGGTCTGCTCCCAGGGCCCTGCACTCAACCACTGGACTGCACTCTGTTAATCTGAACACCCAGTAGCACCATTACACAGACATTACCCTCAATAGTTTGTAGCTTGTGCAGTGAACCCAAGAAGCATAAGTAATGTGCTCAAGGTCACACTTAAAAAAATGGAATTTCCAAAGACTGTATTCCTTCCAGTACACAGTATATGATAAATGTGCTCATTGCTCAATAAAAGTCAATTAATATGTTGCCCTTCTGTTTTAATGATTATTGTCAGGCTCCGTGTTGATGAGCTCAGCTTAAGAGGAAACAACCTATGTGGTCCTCCTCCAACTGGTGTGTGATACTCTACCCACTTCCCCCAGGTAACACCTAACTGGAAAATAAGCCCTAGCGTGATACTTTTAGGATACTTACAAGCCCTTGCCAAAAAATAAGCCTAATGAAGATTGTCAGCCAGATGCACGCATTTACTATGTGTATTGTGACACAAATTGAAGTATGATAGTGTTGTAGGAGATGACGTTCTGTATTTGCAGAAATGTAGATATAACATGAATAACTGAGTAGGTGTAGACTGTTACACATGAATAAATGTAGGTTGCTGTACATAAAGAAGATGCCCTTGAAAATAAGCCCTACTGCATCTTTTGAAGTAAAAATAGGAGACATGCCTGGCCTTATTTTGGGGGAAGTGCAGTAGTAGTCCCTTTTCCATTTCTGGCCAACCATGGTGTTCATGACTACAGCCTTTGCCCTGAGACAGTTAAATCTACCACAGAAGCTTGCTGCAGAATACTTATTCTTTATTTTCACAATGCCCTAGTGTATTGATAACCTTTGGAAACAAGCAACATAGTTCTATTCCTAGTACTCTATTTTTAGTAGTGATATTTCCACTTAAAAGATATAGTCACTTTCCATCACAAAAATTAAATGAATGCTGGCAGGGAGCTGCTTTTTTTCTAAACAGGAAATTTCAGAGTGAAGCTTGGCATAGTGTCTGCAGGAGGCAGACCTAGCTGCTCTTCTTCCGACCTACAGAGGCCCAGGAGGGGATTATTTGTGCTTACCGGAAGGATTAGCGTTGATACGCACTTTCCTTCCAGCTTTATTCAGCAGTAACTCAGGCAAGAGGCTGGCCAGGGCTGGGGGAGATGACCCAGCGGAAGCCCAGAACAAGGAGACACGCATGTCCGAAAACAGCGACAAAGAGCAGGTGAGGGAGATGGAGGCCCAGCCCCTGACTGCATGGCTCTGCAGTGCTGCACACACTTGACGTTTCGCTTTGCGAGTGATGCATATTTCTTGTCATCTCTGCAGTAATACTGTGAAGTAGATGAGGATCACAGGTATTTTCACTTTAATCATGAAGAATCCAAAAGAGTAAGAACGGAGGGAGTACGTGACTGCAAAGCTCTGGCGTCCAGTGCTTCCCGGAGTCCCAGATGCTGCTTGATGGGGTTGGCTTTGGATTTTACTTTTTGAAAGTGATTTTTGTCCCTTGGTACAATAGTAACACATACTTATTGCTGGCAATTTTTGCAAGTGCCAAAAGAATTAAGAAAATAAAGATCATGTGAAATAAAATTGTATGTAATTCTGTTATCCAGAAATAGGCATTTTCATATAACTTCTTGTAGCCCTTTTCTTTTTTTTCCCTGCAAAGATGTATATTTGGGGAAACACACTTCTCCATTGGGGAGGCAGGCTGCCTCTCCTGTTTTCTGGGCAGAAATGATTGTGAGTCTTTAATGCAATCAAGTTTCTCCTGTAGCATCACATGTAATAGGCATATATTATTTTCAGTGGGTGCTATATTTGATTTAAATGATCTTTTATTGTTGGGCACTTCCATTGTTTTCATGAATGTAATTTATAGCTGGATGTTTAGGTGAAAAGTTGCCTTGGAGAGAAATATGAGCTTTTTTCTTCTAAATACAAACTGAAAATCCTAAAAAATTATTACATAATTTTAATGAATTATTTATTTAGGTAAAATGTCCACAGTATATTATGGGACAGTTTTATCATTTTACTTTTACTCTCATTCTGTATGAAAATCATGGTTGTTCTAAATTATGGAAATTGTTAGTTTCTTAGCTTTAGCCATTTTTGAAGGATATATAGTAATATTTCCTAACGTTTTCATTGTAGTATATTTTTCTGATAACTAATTATGTTGAACATTTTTTTTACGTGTATATTGGTGGTTCACATATCTTCCACTGTGAGATGCCTCATGAAGTTTTTAACCCATTTTTAATTGGGATGTTTTTTAAGACTTACTTTTATGGTATATATTTAAGATATGTAACATGATGTTTTGATATAGCTGTACAGTGATATGGTTATAGTCCAACAAATTTACATATCCATCATCTTCCACAGTTACCATTTTTGGTGTGCTAAGAAACTAGACTGTACTTTCTCAACAAGTTTTCAGTATATGATATTATTAACTCTGGTCCTCATACTGTACATTAGATCTTTGGCCTCTGTCTCTCCATTCCCTCTACTCTTGGTAACTACTACAGTTTCTATTTGTTCTACTTTTGGCTTCTATTTGTTTAACATTTTTCTTTTCTTTACTTTTTAAGATATTGATATAAATGGGATCAAATAGCGTTTACCTTTCTGCATCTGACTTTATTTCACTTAGCTTAATGTCCTCTTGGCATCTCTCCATGTTACTCCAAATGGGAACATTTCTTTTTTTTTTTTAAAACACTGGTATTTCTTGTCTATATACCATACTTTTTGAAGTTATCTATTGATTGGTATTTGTGTTAGTTCCATGCACTGGCAACTTTAAATGACGTTGCCATGAACATGGGAGAGGAGGTATCTCCATGAGGTTCCGGTTGATTTCCTCTGTGTTCGTACTTTGCAGTGGGGTTGCAGGGTCTCGTGGTGGTCTTTTTTGTAGAGCAACCTCCATTGTAGCAGATAGTAGTGTATTCTTCTTTAATAGTTTATAGAATTATCACTGATGTCTTTCTTCCATCGTAGCTGAGCCATTTCACAGTCTTGTAAATAGTGTGCCAAGGTTTCCTTTTCTACGAGATCTGACCAACACTCATTTTTGTTTTTATTTTTGATAATAGCCATTTTAAGAGGTGTGAAGAAGTGTCTCATTGTGGTTTGAATTTGCATTTTCCTGATGATTAGTGACACTGAGCATCTTCTCATATGCACATTGGACATTTTATATCTTCTTGGGAAAAATATCTATTCACTGCTCATTTCATTATTAAAAATGTTTATCATTGAACCATATGAATTTCTTATATATTTAGGACATTATTGGTTTATATATATGGTTTGCAAATATTTTCACATGATCTAGAGTTGATTGTTTCCTTTGTTATGTGGAAACTCTTTGATGCTGAATGAACTGTTTCTGCTTTATTTTTGCTTTTATTCCCTTGGCTTTTTATTTCCAACTCCAATAACAAAGAGTTTTCCCTGTTAGTTTCCTTCCGGGAATGTCAGTTTAAGGTTTTGTGTTTAGAACTTTAATCCAGTCTGAGCTGATCTTGTGTATGCTGTAAGCTAAAAGATCCACCTTTTAATCTGAATCCCACACTGTTTGTCACTGCAGGTTTATAATAAAGCTTGATGTAATAAAATGCAAGTTTTCCAACTGGTTTTCCTCAACTGTATTCTAGCTGTTATAATTGGTTTTTGGCACTTCATATATGTTTTTAAGAAAAACTCTTCAAGTTCTAAAAAACAAACTTGCTGGGATTTTGATGGAGAGCATATCAAATTTGCAAAAAAAATTTGATTAGAATTGGCATCTTAACAATACTGGGTGGGTATTTCACATAGTATACATCTCTATTTAAATTACTTAGGTTTTTCTTTTTATATTTCTCTAAGATATATTTTATGACTTTTACTGTGCTGATCTTGTAACAGTTTGTTAAATTTTTCTCTAGAATTTTATGTTTTGGATATTATTTTTACTGCTATTACGTTTTAATTATATTTTTATATTGTTCATTGACTGTGTACAGAAATACCATTGATGTTTCTATAGTGATCTCATATCCGGTGACTTACACTTATCAATTATAAAAGTTTAAAAAGAAGTTTTAGTTACTTTCTATAAAATACTCCTACTTTTAAATAAAGGTAGTTTAATTATTACTGTCTGTTCTTGATATATTCTACCTGTTTTCTTGTTTTATGCACTAAGACCTGCAGTATTATAATGCATAGACAAGATGCTTTGTTTTCTTTTTCTTTTTCTTTTTTTTTAAAAGAGAATAAAACAAAAGGGGGCAGTACAGAGCAGATCAGAAGAGGACAACATAGGCAACACAGTACTTTACATTAAGTCAACTGGACATCAACAGTATCTAACACCATATCTTTTACTCTGCTATAGTTGAGCATAGTTTCAATTACAATAATATCAAACATAACACAATAGTATAAAGCCATGCATATAGTG
>PVJX010006672.1:0-75944 GCA_004027295.1 Dolichotis patagonum
ACTTTAGAGAGCACGACATTATATTTCAGTAAGAAAGCTTTTATTTTAATAAAGTGCAATTGCGGGTTAGTAAGAGGAGGACTCAATTTAGCCATTTGACTTAGTAAGTAGAAAGGCATTTTATAAAATGAAAGAAGACTTGAAAGTAGGTGGCTTGTTTGAAAATTATTTTGGATCATAGGACACATTGTTTTAACACTGAGTTATCTGATGTAATCATTGAGAAACAGTGTATAAATATGTGGGTAGAATGGTGCAATGCAAGAAAGAAAATTGATAATGTAGGAAATGGAAGAGAAAATTACTGGAATAATGTTCTGTGTAGTTATAAAGAAGATAAAATCTATGGCAGTGAGAGAAACAAGGGCCATAGTTATGAAGGCAGTAACATTTGTGTAGGGGAATCAGGGAAGAATTTATGAAGTCAGATTGAAGTATGTGCCCACAGATATTTAGTAAATGTCATTACTAGAATTATTTTTAGAGAAAACTGAAGTACTGAACTTTGATCTTGCTTGTGGAGTAGGTTTTTTCTCCTCTGTGGGAAATCTTCCTCTCTGTCTGTCTTACACTTCTCTTCTTTCTCTTTCTCTCTCCTCTCTTCTTTCCTCAGCATATTTTCTCCTCTCCACTTTTTCCCTCCCCTCCCCACCTTCTCTTTTCTCCCTTCCCTTCCCATCTTATCCTATCCTATTACATGTTATCCCTTCCCTTCCCTTCCCTTCCCTTCCCAATTATTTAATTCCTTTTCCTTCCCTTTTCTTCTCTTTTATTTTTTTTACAGTTTGGATTTTTCCATCTTGTCATTTTAATCTTTAAACTCAAACCTGCCTTTTACTTTCTTCAACACCACTATTATTCAATGTGATTACAACAAAAGATGTATACATCCATGGTCTCTGGGCTCATAAGACCACATGTGAATATATATAAATTAGTAAATACATGGAGATAATTCTTTTATTGTATTATCATGTTATATGTAGTTTTACATTTCTTATTCAACAGCAACATGAAAATTCTCTGAGTAATTACATACCTCAAAAGTGTCTTTTCAATTTGAGAGAGTTTGTGTTCCATTTGACTATAAACACTCACCTCATATTTATTTTTATAGTACTGTTTAATGCCATTATATATATGCCATACATATTATAATAAATATGCTGTACATGTTACTTTATTTATTATGGTTTTAATAGCTAGGCAATAGATTTCCAAAATGAAATTATGATGAATGATGTATATAATTGTATTTCCAATACATATGGTTAACTAGGCTCCATAAGTTATGAAATCTATCTTTAAGAAAATATTCTTGTCATTTTCAATAGTCACTTTGAAAGATTTATCATTTATAATGTCTAGCATAGGTATACAAAGTGATATCTGTGTTTTTCCCCTCCATTTTTCTGTTTACAGTTGTATGTCAGCATCCTACCTAGCATGCTAATCGATCATATAGGTATATTTTACTTTAGTTGCTTGTTTATATAATTTTTCCACTCTGCTATTGTCTTGTCTTTTATTTATTAATTTCTTAAAGGTTTTGTCTATTTTAGATAGTAATGATGTAATACCAATTGTTACTTTCTTTTGTAACCTACTTTTCTCAATTTTTTGAGGTTATCACTTGCCACACTCCGATAAATGAAATTTCTTTAATAGTTAAGATGCTTCTACCTCAAGAATGTAAAAAATGGTCTATCCTATTTCCATGATATAAACACAAAGTAAATTTTGTCATGCCTTATACAATAATTCTTTAATGCTGATTATGTTTTTTTCTAGTATAATAAACATATGTAATTTCATTAACTCTCAGATGGAAAGCTTGCTGTGGCAAACTCATTTACTTCTCATAATCCATTCTCTCCCTCCATGTCTGTAATTTCTAATTTCTGATACCACCCTGCTGTATGGTTACTAAGATTGGGTATCACATTTTAATAAACATTTAATTGTTATAATATCTATGAGTTCTACAATATAATAAAGCATAATGCCTACTTAGGTAATGAATAAATAAATTATTCTAAAATATCAGGAATTCATTAGTAATAAATATATTTACAGATACTCTTGTTCTGAGAAGTGATACAAGGACACATACAAGGACATATGGAGCAAAGGAAAAATGTAACAGAGTTTGTGCTCTTGGGACTCACTCAGAGCCATCAAGATAAGAAAATATTATTTGCTGTGTTCTTGCTGATATACTTGGTAACAATAGCAGGCAACCTACTCATAGTAGTGACTGTGGTGCTCAGCCCAGCTTTGGATGCCCCTATGTTCTTCTTTCTTGGCTACTTATCATTTATGGATGCCATTTATTCTAACACATTTACCCCAAATGCGATGATAGCTTTACTCCATACAAATAAAACCATTTCCTTCCTAGAGTGTATGACTCAGCTTTTTGTAGGTCACTTATTTGGTGCTGCTGAGATTTTGCTCCTGGTGGCCATGGCCTATGACTGCTATGTGGCCATCTGCAAACCCTTGCATTATTTGACTATAATGAACCGACGGCTCTGTGTTTAGTTGTTGGTGTTGGCCTGTGTTGGTGGTTTTGTGCACTCTGTGATTCACATTCTTTTTATTTACAACCTTCCTTTTTCTGGCCTCAATGTCATCGACCACTTTGTGTGTGACATGTATCCTTTATTAAAGCTCACCTATATGAACACCTACTACATTGGCCTCATAGTGGTGGCCAATGATGGTGTCATCTGTGTGGTCATCTTCTCACTCTTGCTCATCTCCTATGGGGTCATTCTGCACTCCCTGAAGAACCTGAGTCAGGAAGGGAGGCACAAGGCCTTATCCACCTGTGGCTCTCACATCACAGTGGTCATCCTCTTCTTTGTTCCTTGTATGTTTATGTACATGAGACCTCCCTCTACCTTGCCCATTGATAATTTCTTGACTGTGTTTTACACCATTATCACCCCGATGCTGAACCGCCTAGTCTATACTCTCAGAAATAGAGAAATCAAGACTGCCATGAGAAAGCTGTGGACAAGAAAATGAACACAGGATAGCAGAAAAATGTTCATTTATAACCTATGAACTTTTGCTGTCTCACAGGAAGTCAGGAGTGGTTTTTTCATCCTTTTCAATTTTCCCTTAGATTTAATAACTATTCAGAATGTAAATCACTATGTGAATTCTTCTGACATTCAATATGCATTTAAAGACTATTAGAATTTGTTAGAAAAATAAATAATTTTAGTATAAAATAATGTTTTAGTCTATAGGTTTATGTACTATAATTATTATTGTAATCTTTGTTTTATGAAAGAATTCTTCAAGTTCATTACTTGAAGTTATTCCTTATCAGAATTAACAGTTCCCATGACAGATACTGAAACAATAAAATAAGAAACAAAAACATGGTTTCTTCTTTCCTTCACAAACTCAGAGAATATAGATGTATGTTATTCAACTTTGAACTGTATAGTTTTGCATTTGTAACATACTTTAAATATGTAATTTTTTTACTAGCTATGTTATGGCTGAATGAGAAGCATACTCTATTTTTTATATTAATGGTAAAGAGACAAATATAAAAGAAGAAACTAAGTGCACATAGGAGATATGTAGAAAAACAAGTCAAAGTTCTTTATCATGCTTAGGTGAAATGTTATGAGTTGCTCATCCAGGACAACTTTGTTTTGTGTCATATTTTTATAAAAAGAAGATCTGGTGGAACTGCATTGTGGTGGATTAGAGCTAGCAGTGTACTAGGAGCATGCTTGCTTGGATCTGCAGGGACTCAGGAAAAAGGATGAACAAAAACCCCTAATACTGGATGACAGCATGTTGGAGCAGCCCACTGGATGAAACTCACACTAGTTCTCACAGTGTTTGGAAAGCAAAGTAGGGATTGTACTGGATCCTGACACTGTTTGCCACTCAAGTCTGCTGTACAAACCCTGTATGTGAGGGAAGAAGCCACATACAGCAGAGTTGCCCTGGCTGCTTACTCAGGCACCAGATTGAACTATAAGATGACTCAGGATCCATGGCACTGTTTCCAGGTCAGGTCCATTGAAAATGCTCTCATCGGGAATGTCCACCTCTGAGAAAAGAGACTGAGTACAGCAATGGTACTTGGGCTTCTGCATGCAGGCTCCAGCTGGCTATCAGACAGCTCTGACTTTTGCTTAGTTCTGGTATATACAGTCTTGAGAGAATGTCTAATCTCCTTAGGGAAGCACCCAGTACGTCATGACAGCAGGCCTGCAATTGGGCTGTTCCAGTTCTAGCACTGGTTGCAGCTTCGGGATGGTGCCATCATGGGGGAGCCCACATCTGCTCAGGGGGCAGCACAACGTCTTAGCACAGCAGCAGCAGCTGGTCTGTTAAATTTGGCACTAGTTAAACAGTCAGCCCTCTGTGTCTTCCTGTCCTCTGTCTCTTCACACAGCACTCAGAAAGCAAGATATACACAGAACAGAGAATCCTCAAATTAGGGTACAATACACATCATGGTTGAAAAATCATTTAAATGGTGTTGATTGGATTAGCACAAATAAACCCTAGGGACAGAGAGAAACAAGAACATGTTTTTGAAAATAAAAATAATAATATAATTTAGCACCAAGAAGGGATATGAAGTAGCTGAGACCAGTGTGATGTAGTGGTAGAAAAGAGATGGTGGAGAGTACCACATTGGGCAAAGCACCACGGCTGCACAACTGTCCCCATGCTCTGCTTGTGAGTACTCCAACCCTTCTGCACTCTTCAAGTGCTTCAGCATGCAGAACTTCTGCCAAATTTGTTTCTTTAAGAGAAAAAATTTTAAAAAATAAAATAAAGTTTCAAAATAGGAGAATAACAATGATTAAAACATTGAGGGATTTTTTTGTGGTCCACTAATGTCTGCTGAACTAGGAGGCATGCAAACTACCTGTTATGGGCTCCTAGATATTCTTGAGGTCCAACTCACTTCCTTTGGAGCTTTAGATACCACTGAACTTGTGGACTTGATGGAGAACCTATGAAGATGTTGACAGAGAGCTAAGAATGTGAACTATACCTATATTAATTATTGTTATTCTATTGTTCTTTTATGAAATTTTTTTTATAAACTAAAAATGCTTAAAAAAGAATATGCACAGCATAATAGTTGAACAGTGACAAAAATGAGTTATATAGTGTCTCACATTTAGCAGTGTTGAGGGAGCTGATTAAACAGCTTCAAGGATTATCCTGGAGGGAAGGGGACAGGAATGGAAGAACCCCAGCCTCAGAGATGAATGGAGGTCCAGGTGCTTCATCATTCCCTCTCTGACCTCTCAACCTCTGAAACAATTGAAGATGGCAGACCATAGGAGGGAAACAAAAACACCCAGCTCCTGATGCCCACTGAGCACAGCTGAAACATAACAGAGCTCTGCCTGATGTTTCTTCTGAAGAAAATCCTTTAGATTTGTGCCTTTGTGTATTTATTTCATTATCTTTTTTCTTTTTTTAAATTTTCATTTGATATCTGTTCAAAGTGCTTGATTATGTGAAACAAAGTATAAAACTTATTTAGTGCCTTAATTTATTTTCACAAAAACTATAAAAACATCACAGTATGTGGTAACTGTATGGATCTCAAAACCTCTAACTCACTACAAGTCCATTTGAAAAGCTCCAGTGTAGAAGTTACAGTCAAAGAATTAAAATTCAAATGTCAAAATATTTGAACAAATGAAAGAAAAAAACAAACCAATCTAAAATAAGTTTAATGAGATTAAATGGGATCTAAGTAAACAGATTAAAAACATTAAATATAAGATTTCAATTAGCTTAAATAGGATACAAACAATAATCTGACTGAAGCAAACAAGACTATACAAGACAAATGTGATCAATTTGCTAACAAAATAGAAATTGTGAAAAGAGCCACATAGAAATCCAGTATGTAACATTTCCACTGAAAGTATATGTAGCAGAAACAACTAGGGTGGGAAAAGTATATTGGATTTTGAAGTAAGTGTTGAGATAGAAAATCTTGTATAGAATAGTAGCCTAAAAAGCAAAAAGGCATCTTTGAACTTGGGTTAAGCAGCAGCTAAGTGATAGAAAAAGAAACAAAAAATTAAGAATTATTGGACTAAAGGAAAGATTATAAGGAGCTCAAATGTATAAGTAATTTATCAGCTAAAATCAGAGCAAAAATTTTCCAAATATACAGAAATTATTCAATTTTAGATACATGGGAATTATTGAACCACAAATAACCATGACCAGAAAAGAGCTTCTTCATGACACATCATAGTCAAAATTTCACAAACTCATGCCAGATAGAGTACACAAAGTTATTAAGGGAAACAGAAAATAACATAAAAGTAAAGCTCATTAGAAAAACAGCAGTTCTCATCACAAACCTCAATGGCCAGGGAAGTTTAGAGCAAAATTTTTCAAGCCAGATATTGAAACAGTTGTTATTAAAGCCTTCTATATTATAACTGGGGAGGAAACAAAAATTTTGTGTACTAAAGAAGTCTTAAGGAAATTCATAACCAGAAAACCAGAGTTGCAGAAAATACTTCAGTAAAAAATAGAACAAGAGAGGCCCCCAGCATCAAAAAGTCCAAAGGAAAGTATAGTAATATATCTTACACCAAGAAGAGTTAAATAAAATGAAAAGAATAAAGGAGTCAGCACTGGAAATAATATTGCAATGACAGGATTCAGTAAATCCTTAAATTTCCAACTTTGTTAATTGCATTAATGAACCAATTTTTAAAAATGGAAAATTGAATTAAAGAGGCAAACTCCAATCATATGTCTTGTGCAAAGACACGATTAATCAGAAAGAAGCACACAGACAGAAAGTGAAAATACTGCAAATGTTTGTGGAGCCTGAAAGCAGAATTACCTGTGCTCTTTCAGACTCAGTAGACTTCAAACCAAGACTGACTGCAGGAGACTAAATGATTTGTTATACACTGGCAAATGGAACAATTCAACAGGATAAGATAACAATTATAAATGTGTATGCCTCAAATATCAGTGAAATCATTACAAAACAAAAGCTCTTTGACAGAAAAGATACATTTATACAAAACAATCATAGCAGGGGACTTCTACATCCATTTCATAAATAAACAGTTGCTATATGCAATAAATCAACAACAAAGTTTCATACTTGGAGCATTCCAATTAACAAATGGATTTAACAAATATCTCAGGGTGTTTCATCCATTCAGAGAAAAAGTATACCTTTCAGTAGAATATAGACAATTTCCAAAAAAAGACCATATGTTAGATAATAAAGCATGCTTAAAGTAATGTGAAAAGTAATCCCCTACATAATATTGAATAAACAGATATGAAAGTACAAATTAATGGCAAAATAAATTGCAAAACACATGTAAACACATGATGATTACATAATGCTCTCTGGAGTAATCTTTGTGTCACAAAGAAAGTCAGAGAAACATTAAAAATTGTCTTTGAAGACTCAAGTGTTTATACTTTAGGGACTGTTAATAGGATGAAAACTGGGCAATATGACTTCATTTGAGTTTGTTTGAAATACTGTAACAAAAGAATCGGTTAAAATAGGAATAATGCAAAAATTTGTACAATGAATCTGCATATAATTGGAAGGGTTGATTTGCTGTTAGAATTATCAAATGTGTTTCTAAGAACCGAAATGCTTCCAAAGCTTGAGTGTATCTCCAGTCTGTACCTGGCCTTAAAATTGTGTAAGTCTGATTGCTGTCACTTGGACAATATAACTTACATTCACAATGCCAAACATAGAATTTGCATTTATTTATGAGTGAGGGTCACTAATATCAGGGATAGCTGATTCTAGCCATGAGAGGTATGAGAAAAGAGCACGTCTGAAGTAAGTTGCTAAACCCATGGCTGCCAAGAAGCAGAATGAGAGATGGAAGTGGTAAAAAATGAAGGTAATATTGCTGTTTATTTTGTCAGCAAAACACAATTATGTAGCTGTGATCTGCTCAAAGTTTTAAGATTATATCCACTCCTCAGTTTAATGTCTGTGAATATTTCATTCTGGATGCTTGGATAGCTGATGATATTTTTTGGCAAACATTACTAACAAGCAATAATTTTGTTAAGTGGAGGTGCTATTTCTGAGCAAATTTATTTTAGTTTAATTAAACTTTTGTTTTCCAAGCTATTTAAAAAATGTTATTTCTCACTGTAATATTAACAGTACAAATCAGATTTGTAATTGTTTGGGCAAAACGCTTGATAGAAAATTTAAAGGAAGTGTTTTAATTTGGCTCATATTTGGGGCTGGCACCAAGGAAGAACTACGTGGCAGGAAGGCCTGATGGAATAAATCTATACACTTTATGATTGTCAGGAAACAGAGAGAGAAGACAAGAGAGGATGATACTACCTTCCGGAAACATACCAATTGACGCACTAAATCCATCAAATATCCAGTGTTCATGATGCCCATGATCTGATCACTTTCTAGAATCATTACCTCTGAATACAGTAGAATTTTGGTAGATACTATGAATCTAGCCTATAACATTCCTTTCTGGTCCCTCAAAGTCATGTCCACCTCATAATGTAAAACACATTTTATTCATTTCTGAGTTTTGCCAAAATATTAACAGTTTGTCTACATTGAGAATGAATGGGTGCTTTCAGCTATGCTGTTTTGGGTGCCTCAGTATCCTGAATGGATTCAAAATAATTAGCTTTCTAGGTCACTTTAACTTTGTACAATAACCAAATGCATTCAATGTTCTTTAAATTGTTTCCAATTAGACATTTTATACCAAAAATTATTCTACAACTAATTGTTTTGGAATTAGTGTAAAACAAACTTTTGATATATGTCAAAAATTTAGTTCTTAGACATTGTATTGTATTTTAAGTCTATTTATATATATTTAAATTGTGGATATTCACAATTATTGAAAAAAGTGTCATTTGTGAATTTAGTGTCAGATAATCTGCTCCCCACAGTATTCTAGAATATTTTTGTCCACATTGTAAATACACTCCTTTCAAGGATATTGATTATATAGTGTAGAGAAATTTGATTAAAAATTGAATCACTTACTTTAACTGAAATTGTTTAATCTAACTTAACATTATCTCTTTTTAAATTCCTTTGTGTTTATTTTCTATGACTGGTCTACTAGAGACTTTTACCTATTTTCTATGATTGTTGAACTTCTCTATACTTGTTTGTGATTTAAATTCTATGCTAGTAATTTTTTTCTGTATTCATAAGCAAACCCTGTCTTAGAGGGTTTGCTTATGATGTATACATTATATGAAATAATTTGCCCATAATCAATATTTTTACATTTCCTTGGTCAAATTTATTCAAATTTTATTTGTTTTTAAAATCACCCATGAAAGTTGTGTCTTCATTTTCTTGTTATAAAAATATTTTATGTACAATTTTTCATATATTAGTAATTTTGTTTAATAATTTATATTTAAATTTTTGATCTATCTAGAATTTGTTTTAACCACGAGTCCTTTCATTTAATTTTTTTTATGGTCAGTAATTATTATATTTTAATCATGTATATCTGTAATTTTTCTTTAAAATTTTCCATTATGAAATTTGTCTTTTCTATTGGTTTTGTAAGTAATAATTTTTCTCTATATTGCAGAATTTTGTAGTTTGAATGTACGGAATCTGTGATTTTTTTTCATTTTTTGGTATAGCATTTTCTACAGGTCAATGTGCATCATTTTAAAATCTCTAGTTCCTAGAATTGACAAGTTCCTACAGAGATGGAAGCACTGCAGAAAATATACTTAAAGTTTATCCCCTTAAATATTTTCTTACAACCTTTTGTGACCAGCAATTTTCTAGCCACATCCTGACAAATACTGACCTGTTTCTGTTCATCTAGTTTTGCCTTGCTACAATGTCATATAAATAAATATATAGTACTGATTGTTGTTTGCAATCTGCTATCTTTCTTACAGTGTAATGCTTTTGAAATTTATGTCTGTTATTATATTGAACACGAAAATAAAACTGTAATTGATAGTATTGTAAAATTATTAGGTATGTTGTATTCAAATGATAAATTCTGGTGCTCAGGTATACTTAAAAATAATAAAACAAGTCACAGGTTTGGGAATATACTGTGCAGTCTATAAAAGCTGGTGACAGTCTTATTCCCATAATTTATACTGAAATAATATTTTTTGTTTAAATTGTGACATATTTACATTGATTGTGGGTATTTGCTATTATATGCATTGCACTTCATTCCATCTGGATTTTGTCTTGTCAATTATTAGGATTCTAGTAATACAGCACAAACATTTCTTCAATGATTTGGTTGCATGTCAATTTCTTATTTTACAGTTGCTCAAAATATTTCCTTATGATCTTTATCATTTCTGAGGTTTCTATCTTAATGTGCCATTTTTTACATTTCTGATTGTATTTTTTAAATTTCTGACATTTTTGTTTTGTGAGACAGAGTCTCCCTGAGTCGCCCAGGCTTGAATTCACAGTGTACCTCTTACCATTTGCCACTGTACTAATCTTCATTGTTTTCTCCCTTCTGCAAACTTTGGACTAATGTGTTCCTTTTGTAATTCCTTTGGTTATTTTTATGAATTTTCCATGATTCTGATACAGTAAGAATGTCAAAAAGTTAGGAACTGGTAAAAATTATCAAAAAAGAACAAAAAAATATAACTTAATAGAGTCTATTGAAAACACACTTATCTCCAATGTGTATATTAAAAGGTGCTTAATATCATAATCACCAGGGAAATGCGTATCAAAAGTATAGAAACACATCATATCAAGTCTGTTAGAATGAACATTATAAAAACCATAAAAGATTGCTGGGGATTTCGCCCAGAGGTATAAGTGCCTGTGTGGCAAGTGCAAGGTCAGGAGTTTGATCCCAGGAACACAAAAGAAAAAAAACATAAAGGATAAAAATGTTAGTGAAAATATAGAGAAGAGAAACCTTATACAGTACTGCCAGGAATCTAAATATGTACAATGATTATATAAATAGTATAGAGGATTCACAAAATATTAAAAATATCACCACAATATCATCTACATACCCTACTTCTGGGCATTTATATGAAAGAAATAAATGAATGTCAAAGAGATCTGCCCCTCCATGTTCACTGCAGCATTCTTCACAATAACACACGTTAGGCAAACACCAGTGTGCCCATCACTGTATGGTGAATCCAAATGTGAAGATAAATAATTATATTTCTCTTGTAACATAAAGCATTATTTTGAAAGATTATTATTGTAGATTATATTAACTGTAATAATTACATAATACATATATTATGAGACCTGAATTGTATGAAAATATATGATATAATTTAGACTTGACTGAGAAAGTCATCCTTTATTACAACATAGGTGAATATGAAGGATAGTTTGATGTGTTATATAAGTCAAACAATGTTAGGAAATGCATTAAGTCACTTGCAGAATATCAAAGAATCTAGCTCATTGACATAAAGAGTAATTACAGTTACCAAAGCCTGAAGAATGAAAGAAGTAAGAAAGACTAGCAAGAAACCTTGATATTTTGTAGATATTAGTAAAGGTTATAAAGTATGGATATCAAAGACAAAAGATCTCAGAATTCTAGTGTTTATCATGGATGCTACAGTGAAAATGCCTATATTGTATGCCTGATATTTGCTAAGTGAACAATCTGGCATATTTGAAATATTGTAAAATGATTAAATATTTTAATCACAAAAATAAAGCAAAGAACAAAAATGCTGATTTTCTGAGGGATAAAAGCATTAATAAGCCTAGATGTAGTGATGATTTGAGGTATACATACATCAAAACCAGTTCTAGGCCTTAAGTACACATAATTACTTTTTGGACAATTGTACTTTAATGGAGATGAAAAAATTGAAAAACAGAAGTGATACAGCATTACTAAAATGTATAACATTACTCTTACTACAGTAAATTTATGTAGCATTATTAACATTAATAATTTATTTAACAACAATATTGCTCCCAGTTTCTTCAATAAACCAAATTAATCTTTTCCCAGATTTAATAATATTCATGTTATTTTTTTAAAGAATCAAAGAAATATAAAGCAAATACCTGGGAAGTTTTTTCTTTCAGAAGTTCGGTAACTATCACTAAGTCATAGTCAAAATTATGGTATTATTTTACTTTTATTTTGTAAGATATTTTAAATTCGTAATTTTGTTCATGTTGCTTAGTATGTTATGGTTGAAGAAGAATAATGATCTTAATTGTAAAGAAACTAGGTTTACAGAGAAAAACCTAGTGTCCAAATTTCTACATATAAAACATTTCATTTATTAAAAATAAATTTCAAATTATTGATGAAAAATTAATAATTGTATTAATTTTACCAATTACCACAAAAAGTTTATTCTTTTGTTTATAGCAAAAAAAAATACCAGTGGTTAGGGAAGCAGTTTTTTAAAAACGTAATTAATGATTAATATATCACATTTTCTCTTTCAACTTTTTTTTCACATCTCCTTCCCTCTTCTTTGTCTGAAATCCTGCTTGTAATCATTATGTACAGCAAACATGTACTAATAAAAATATAAAATCACAAGTTGATGTGACATCTAAGCAGAAAAAATAAGATGTTAACATTTATAAAACCACAGAGGAAAATATGATTTACCCAAGTGTAAATTTAAAAATTAAAACAATATTAAGAAACAATATCTACATATAAAAACATTCAAGTATTCAATATAAGAAAGTAAACATAGACAAGATGAAGAAAGTTATTATATATACATGCTTTTGTAAAGTCAAAAGAGTTTGTCAAAATCCTTCAGCAAATATTCTGATAGAAACAGTGTGAGAAATGGAGAACAATCCAATGACAGAGGTTTCAGTTCTTCTCTCCAAGATCTTGTGAAATGAGCAGTGAGAACAGAGAGTACCTTTCCTTGACTTCCGGGAACCTAGAGGCCAATGAAAATACATCATGCACCAAAGGTTCAATAACATTACTCAACATAACTCATGCAAATTTGAAAATTAAATCTGATAAAACTTGACTTGGAAATGATTCAGATTCTTCATACAGTGTGTTTTCAATGAGAAGCATCCATTTTCCTGCAGCATTAGAACACCGTAAATCCAGGCTGCTAAGGGGAGGCAAGAACAATGAATTTCTTAAAATATGTTTCTACATTTTAGACAAAGATTCTATTTTATCTTAAACTAGAATCACAGGAAAATTTCATACAGATTTTATTAGTGAGTTTATGTATTAAACGTATGTTTTGGTCTTTTTATAACTTAACGAGTTATATTCCACCAATGTTGAAGCTAAAAATTTCTAAACATAAAATAATGACAAGGAGATGGAATCATTCATTATTCTGACATGCTCAGTAGTTTGACCACTGCATATTCACACAAAAATATCACACAGTTCATCATAAATATATGTGCACGTAAGAAACAGATATTTTAAAAAGGAATATATTAGTATCTTTAATTTGCAAGGCAAAAAACAGTGTCCAGTATAAATTTCCCCAAAATAATTAAGACATGTGAATTTCTAACCAGCTTACAAAACCACCAGCTGATAGTTTAGCATGAACAGTAAACATAACTAACAGATGGTCAGCTCTAAGGCTCTACAGTGCAGAAAAACTTCCCAAAGCGTTATACAAGCTGTCATTTTGAGGAAATGGAAAATGTTGCTTGTGTAATACAATAAAAAAGATAGTCACAAGATAAGATAATGTTTTGACACACTTAACAAGTATTCTATATTTGTCTCTAAAACACAGAGCTAAGGAATAAATGTAAACATCTTTTCACAGCAAATTAAAATTATACTTCACCCACAAGAACAGAACTGCTTGGGCACTAAAAAATGTTGATCTCCATTGTAATGCTTTAAATGTTGGCTTTTAAACTACTTTTGGTTACATGTAAGCAAAGATTATTATATATTCAGCAATTAGTATATTTTCAATGATTTAAAGTATGATAGCTTAAAAAAGTAGAATGAGAAAGTCCTTGATAAGGTAAGTAAAACATACTAGTGGAATAAAACTCACAGAAGTTTTTGCCAGTTTCTTAAATATTCAGATTGAAACTGAAAATTTTTGATTAAAGCATTTTCTATGTGTCAAGATGCCTTTACACTTTTTTAAAAAATTGTATTACTCAAGCAGAACAAGTCAGGTAAGCTCTTGTATGTACCTGTGCACACATGAGTGTGAGTGTGTTGTGTTAAAACAAATGGAAACGTCCATGCATAACACTGTGCTTTGCTTTTTAACCTGCTTTCTGTGCCACTGAGTACCAAGTATTTCTGGTCTTCTTTTAATATATATCTCTATAATCTACACTAGTGGTTTTTATGCACTGCCTACTAATTGTAGGATAAATTGCAAAGGCAGAAATTTAGACTAATTCCACTTCTAGAATGCATGCCTGATGGGTGTCAACAATTTCATAAGTTAAACATCTAAAAATACCTACCACTTCACTACTCCAACACAACAACTGCAGCTCTAACACAGTCTTCTAACATCTGATTGCTTAGATAACTCTAACTGCTAGCTACAACTCCTAAACAAATAGTAAATTCATCCCACTTGATCAATAGCAATCCACCTCCCCTTTCTTCATCTTTCCCCATTATTAATTTATCATGAAGGCAAAAATGAAAAACCAGAATATTGCTAATGAATTAATTAGCAGCCTTTGAGTAGCTGATAAATCAGCTATTCCACTAATGTAGGGGTTCAACTGATTCATGTGTAATTAATTTTGAAAAATACAATGTTTCTGGACAAAGTGCATACCAATATTTACTGATTCAAAAAGCAGTTCAACCTACGAGTTTGGTGGCATTTAAATCTTTAAAAAGTTAATTAAAAACTTAGCAATTCCTTATACCTCTGCACAATAAATATGGCTAATTTAATCTCTGTGAGACCTTTATAAAAAGAATATTAAAATTGTAAAAGGAATGTCTTTGAAATATTCCACTAATATTAAAATGTGGATTTAAAACCCATCGTCAAATTACTGTGTATTATATGTTCTGATGCTTGTAGAGAGCACCTAATTTCCATTGGTTGATTAATAAATGCTTTAAAATGGTACTTAAAAAGATAAGCACACTTTGTATCACAGATATAACCATTATTTTAAAAAGTGGGGAACATTGTGCATGCATTTCAGAACAAAACCACAGCAATAAATGGCACTGCTTTATAAACTGACCTTTCCAGAGTAGAATTTGACTTAAGGTAATTAGCAGACAAGAAAGTAGTTTTAATGTAAATGTGAAATGAACTTTTACTGTTGGCTACTCATTTTAAGCTGTTAATTTTTAATTTGCTATATCCACAGCCAAAAATTAGTTGTATCAATAAGCAAACTATTTTTTTAACAAAAAATAATGTTGTGTTTCATTAAATTGCATGGCCTCTTCTGAGTCTTTAAAGTAAGATCAAATAAAGAATGGTTAACATTAGGTTGTTCTTTTTGAAATTACTCTGAAGTACTACAAACTAAGTGAGTGAATATGAACTCAAAAGTCAAATAGAAGGCAGACCCAGAAATCCAAATAAAATTAAAGCAAAATGCTTTTCAAATGATTGGTGGAGGTGCATTAGTGGTTTTGATTTTTTTTTTTCTGGCAAGGCAGTAAAAAGTGAAACATAATGGCGAGAGAGCTCATTTGAGCCATCTCTCTCTGTCAAGAAAGACAAAGTTCACACGTGATGCTCTCTCCATGATTGTGAGCATTCCCTGCACCTTAACCATTCACCCCTGGAGTCCCTACCCAGAGAACTGGGAGATGTCCACACATGACGGCTCCATGTTGGGACTGGTGCATAGCTGATAACCTGTGAAACCATAGTAGGTCATAAGAAAGAAAAGTGAATTCTCACAACACTGGTTGGTGAGGGACACAAGAACATGAGACAAACAAATTCCAGTTATAAAATCCATCACTGCAAAGTCATAGGCAAAGTGGAAACATGGGATTGGTTTCTAGTGTGGTATAGGCCTAAAATGCAGTTTTAGACTGTCTAAATCCTAAAACCAAGAGACAAGAGATTCATCTTAGACATGAGTAGAAGCCTGGAAAATGAATGGAATTCAAGGTACAGAACACTGTACTTTTGTGATCTTAAATTGAGAACAGCCATGTTAACATGTAACTGTAATTTACATGAATACCTTGTAATTTGGAGTTATTTTAGTTTCTTTTGGATGATCAAAGTCCTCCCCACAACTACACCACTTGGAATTTGTCAGTTATCCTACTGCAAAATGCAGGCAGCCATTAAATTTGGGATCAAATGTGGGTTGGAATATGCTTCATGTAACACTGATTTTAATTCACTCTCAGCACTTTCATAGAAGGGAGTATCCCAGATCTGTAACTGTTCAATGTTGTATTAGCTTCACAGTGTATCAAGCACCAGCATAGGCATGGATTGATTTTAAATAATATTTCATATATGGTTTTATATTAAAACTGATACTCCATAGTATAACTGGAAGAAAGTACATTTAAGAAGATATGCTGAAAGGATGGAATTTGCCAAAACAGTAAATGGTAAATAAAAGTTCCCTGCCCCACAACTGCTACCATCAAAACAAAAACAAAAACAAAAACAAAACACCAGTTGTATTGTACATGGAAAATTGTGTGCAGCAGATTTTTTAAAAATATAAAAGTAGATACAGGAGCATATCCAACTTTAAATGATTGTTAGGAAATCATGTAAAGTATTCGAATACACAAAACTGTCAAGAGTAATTGTCAGAATGTGAAATTCCTTGGTGGCCAGATGCTCATGGCAAGCAGAAATTACCCTGGCAGCCTTGCTAAGAGTAGATGTGCATAAAAGATTCTCCAGGGGTGCAAGCAGCACGGGAAGGTAGAGGATTTAAATTCCATACCCTGATACATAGTTTTCACAGTTCCACGTGCAGTTTCATAGAGATTCATCATTTACTGCTGGCATGTCACCTTTTAGTAAGGAGAATCAGGAGGCGCCCTTGTCTGTGTCCTCTGACCCCAAGCTCCTCTGATTCTGCTGTTCAGATCCTGCACTGGTCATTGTGGGTGAGGATGCTGAGGAAGGACAGCTATTTTTCCTTAAATTTTATGATAATGATGGCGACGTTGTCATTGTCCACAGATACTGCCAGCTGCTGTGCTGTGCTCCTGCCCACATTTGTAGCCTGGACCTTATGGTGTGATTCATTTTGCTGATCTTTGTTGTAGAGTTTGCACACTATACTGTTAGCTTCACTAGGACAATCTTTCAGAATGTCTGACTTTGGTTTTGTTTTCTTGTTTGTATTTTTCTTGATAACTAGGACAAATTTCCTTATCATTTTCAGGTTTCACTTTATCTTGCTTTTCAACCTCTTCCTTCTTTCCCTTTTTTTGGGGGGGTGGTGTAGTGGCCTAGTGCTGTGCCATTTAAGCCACAAGCTAAGAACTGATCTGAGGTTTTTTTGTGCAAACACCTTTCTTCACGTTGCAGAATCTGGACATAAAGGCTTCAGCACTGTTTCTGAAGGTACAGAGGCTACAATCCAAAAGCTTTCTTCTGTAGCAGGTTTTGCTTGCCTTGCTGGTCTTCAGAGAAATGGGGAGCTGGAGAAAGAGAAGAAAATAGCTAAAGACCAAGCAGGAGAAGAGAGAGAAAGCAAAACACAGGCGCTGGTGAGCCGCTGTGATTTCTCAAGAATCCAGCGCTGGAAACTTCACTCAAAGAACCTTTGGCTCACCCTTTCCAGAGCCGAGAAAGGCCACGGGGATGGCACCCAAGCACTCCTATCAGCACCCGCAAGCCCAGGACAGGCTGCCTCCCTCGCATGCTAGCCAACTGCCCAGCGCCATGGTTGAATTATATTTTTTATGGTTTAATGAAATGAAAATATAAACTACCCAGATTTAACCATTACACATCATTTACTACTAGCAATGATCACACTATTATATGTAATATTTAAAATACTGATAAATAAATATCTATCATTCAAAAAAAGATATTTAGGAAGTAAGAGTGAAAACAGCATGAATTGTCAGCACTTTCCTCAGCAAAATGAATGCCGGCAATCTGTGTAGTGCATATTCATTGTCCGTGAATTAAGGGTGCCTAACTGTACAGTTCAGGTGTTGGTCTGGATGCTCTAAAAAAGGTGTCGTTCAGGCTGTAATGCAAATAGTATTGGAAAATTATTCCATGTAAGTACTATCTATTCAAGAACTTGCTCTACATTAGTTTGTGTAGTTAGGTTAAGTTCCATGATTTCAAAGACCGTGTTAATAAATATGTAAATACACATGAGAATTTATCTGCTGTGCAGAGATGCAGAATCACCTTGAGATAAAAGGTCTTATATGTAAGTCCAACAGAATCATGCTATTAGAATTTATCAACACAAGGCCTACTGTGCAGTTTGAAAAAGAATTGCAATTGTCACTTACTGTGATACACACAGCTATAAAGATGTGCTCTAGGACACAGCGGATTCATCTTCCTATTCAGTTTCATGGCAAGTCTTGTTCTCCTAACACCAACTCTCTAAACACAAATATTAAGCAGAGTGAATGAGACTCAGTAAGAAAGTCATAGAATTTGTTCTACTGGATCTTACTCTAGATTCTCATTATTACTGTAACAGGAATTGACCTCAGGACCTCATGCTTACTAGGAAGATGCTGTGCTACTGGGTTCAATTCCAAGCCCTAGAACCTCTTATTTGTAGGTCAAACAGAATCATTCTGTTAGTTGCCAACACAAGGTCTACTGGGCAGTTTGGAAAAGAATTGAAACTGTCACATACAGAATGTTTCCTGCAGTTGACACAATGATAAAGATGTGCTTTAGCACAGAGTGGATTCACCTTCCTATTCAGTTTCATGGCAGGTCATGTTCTCCTAAACCCAACTCTCTAAATACAGTCATTTAAAAGAGTGTATGATACACAGTAACAATGTCATAGAATTTGTTATTCTGGTTCTTACTGTACATTCCCATGGATAAAAGGCATGGGGTATTATAGGTAATACCTAGGTAATACCTATATTATAGGTAATGACTTATAATATTTTTATTCACCTGAATTGGGACATTGGTGGCTTCTCTGCCTGCCTGTCCTCAAGCTCGCTGATGTACATCTTCTTTACTGATCTGTCACTCATGGATGCTGTTCGTTCCACTGCTGCTTTATCCAAGATCGTTGTACCTCACATGATCATTTTTGACTTTAGGAGAGAGGCAGGAGGAACTGCATCCAGGTGCAGGAGTCGCGTTGAAGGAGGACACATCCTAGTGTTTTAGGAGCATTCCTTTCCCAGGGATGGCAAACAGCAGCACCATTCATCATACTGTGCATTATACATCATAAAGACATTTAGGAAAGAGGACTTACAGAACTGCTTCAGAAAGTAGCAAAGTGTGCTCAAAGTCAGCAGGAGGGTTTTTTGTTGGGGGGGTGATAGAATATTAACAGAAATTAATTTATCATGTAGTGCTTTAAATACATTTTATTTCAACATTCATCTGTTTCTTGAGCACATGTCATATTTAGTCTTGGGATATACAAGCATATTCCCATGTACACACAAGTGGTATCACTTCTGTGTGTAGAACTTTGCAGGTACTTCTTAGCTTCTAAAGATTTTTAGATACCAGATCAAAAGTTTACCCCATTTTCAATTTCAAGTTTCCCATTAGCATATAAATCTCCCTTATAAAGACATACTGGTTTTTTTTTTTTTTTTTTTTTTTTGGTACCGGCTATCAAACTCATGACTTCACGCTTGCCAGGCAGGCGCTTAAGCCACTGAGCTAAATCCCCGGCCTGACATACTGTTTGTTATAACCTTCAAAATGTTTCTAATATTTTATATCGTAAATAATTCCCCCCAAAATTCTTCTTAAGTAAGTTTCAAATTTGTGGAAACTTTGTAGAGTCTTTTGGTGTACATATTTCAATTCTGATATCCAGTTACTGAAAAAATACCACCCATGAACTTGGTGCAAGCCACACTGCCACGCTTGATGAGAATATGTCTTATCACCTTCTCAATAAATAGCCAATATGACACAATAGACAATATGATACATGGCATTGTGATTAAATAATTCAGTGGTCTGGTCTATTTGAAATGGAGTAAGTTTAGCATATGCATTATTTTACATTTTAAATTACTATGTGTTAGTACTTGTTTTCTGTGTGTTGTCTATTATAGACCTTTACATATTTTCTGTGATTGCTGGTTTCTGTAGTTATTAGTTTTTACAACTTAAATTATATGTAGCAAAATTAGTTTTAATGTATACTCAAATTTATTTTTCTGAATTTTATTTGCTTGATTTTTTTATTTATGAGGTAGTTTTTGACTGTTTAGCAATATTTCTGTATTTGTATTCTTAAATTTGTCAATATTTCTTTATTTTGGAATGTTTCCTGGAAAGGATTATCCTAATTCACTGTTATTTTAACATTCTTCTCCATATTTTAGCATGTAATTTTTAGTGCTTTTGTATTTTTATAGTTTTGGTCCATCTAGAGCTTATCTTGATATCAGGAGTTTAGAGATGCATTGGATATCAAAATTTTTCTTGATGGACACTTTTATAGGTTCTCCCACTGTAATGAAGTCCTGATTTTATGCTATTCTAAAATCTCAAATGTGTTTGAATTCACTCTGTGACTCTGTTGCCTTCCATAGATCACGTTTCTACTGCTATTTAACACACTATGCCTAAGACTGCAATGTATTTTCATGTTTAACATGTACAGTACTGCTCATTTGTTTTAACCTAATTCTTGCATATTTATTTTCAATTAAATTAAAATGGAGCTAATCTCATATGAACTATTTTAATGTTATTTTAATATGATTTCATTTAGCAAGTATTAATTAGTAAGAGGTTATAAATTTTGAGACTTGACTGACAGAATTGTCTTTTTATTAAACAATTATTTTTATGATTAGTAATTCACTATGATTTATTTATGTACATCTTTAATTTTAAAAACATTGTCTTTTGGAATTTGCTTTTTGTCTTGTTTTTGCAATATGAGATATTTTACTTTCCAGGCATGTTTTGTTTTAAATGTAAGAAATATATGACATTTTCATTTGCCAGAATGATATGATTTCCAAAGTATGTAATTGTCCTTTAGCACATCTGTTCCTTGACTTCTCTTTTTTTGTGAGATGGTAAACAAATTATTATTTCTTGTTGCATTATGGATCTGCTTAGTGTTTCTGTTTCATTTGGATTCAGTATTTTAGCTAGTGTGTTTATCCATTTGTTCAGTATTTTAGAATTACATTTTTAGGTTAGCATATATTTTTATTGAAATAATCGCAAATGATCTTTATCATCTGGAAGACTTTTACTGTAATCTCTTTTTTTAAAAAATTTTATTTATTTAAATTTTCTCTAATTTTTCTGTCATTATTCTAGCTAAGTGTTTGTCACTTTTGTTAATCCACATATAATAAGAATGAGAATGGAGAAAGAGGAGTTAGAGATGGAGAGAGGGAATGAGGCAAGACAAGATAATTTTTAAAATAAGAAATAGAATCCAGGCTGTAACTCATCTGCACAGCACCTGCCTGGCAAGACTGTGGTCATAAATTTGATACTCAGTACCTAAATAAATAAATAAATAAATAAAATTTAAAAGGTAAACAAAGAAGAAACACACATCTTCTCCCAAATATTTGAAAATTGCATGCACTAGAAGCACATAAAATTTTTAAACAACTTTTCACTTTTTCATTGCATTTCTAAAATTCTCTAATCGCTACTTCACCAACCTGACAGTTGATTATGTCTCACATTCTCATAGTTATATGCATACGTAATTGGAGATATTTGGTTATATTTTTGTCACCAGTTTCTAGTTGCATTTCTTACTATAAGATGTGTTTTCCTTATATATTTAGGTTCATTGATACTTATAGCTATGTGTGCTATGGACTCGTTTATTGTTTGTTTTTTGAGTGTTCCATGAATTCTTAGATATCAATAATTTCTCATCTGTTTTCTTTTTCCATATTCCTTTTTTAATGTGAGTTCTACCCACTGATCTCTTGTAATCTGTGGTAAATTCAGACTTTTTCACTTACAAGGGAATCAGACTTTACCTGCACTTGAACTAAGTTTTAAATGGCTTGTTCTGAAATCAATTTTCTCCTTTCTGGATGTGAATCCTGATGTTAAGTGAAAATGCGTACATTAAAGGATATGCATACCAAATTCATGTTTTTGTTTATTTGTTTAGGGGTTTTTTGGTTTTTTTGGAACCAGTGATTGAACTCAAGACCTTGTGCTTGGCAGGCAAATGCTTATGCTGCTGAGTTAAATCTCTGGCCTTCATGCATTTTGTTAAGGCATGTTCTTTAAAAATATACTTTTCATTAGTTGCTATCAATTTTACAAATTACTGAGATTTTAAGTAGTGGCATCATGAGCACATATATTTTGATCATATTCATTTGTCTTACTATCCTTCTTTAAAGCCATAAGTCATTATTTTAATAAGAGTTTTTAGGTATTTCATTTCAGTCCAAACTGACAATTCCCCTTTTTGATGGCGTGACCTTGAATTACAACATTTCCCCAGAAGTTATGTCTCAAGAAATCATGTTTTAAGTGGTTATTGTTTTAGCATCTCTGGAGCTGCATACTGTACACTTACAATGATGACTGAGGTTTCAGTGAGTTTAATTAAGGAAAAATCCACCTTGGAAATTCAGCAATTGAGTGATTCAATGATATGAGTTATGGTACAGATAAAGTGTCCACAGATTTCTGCCCTAACCTCAGTGTCATTGTTACTTTTTCTCTAGTTGCTGGGAAAAATATCGGGCACTCAAAATGAAGGAAGGAAAGGTTAATTTAAATTACTGTTTGTGGAGGTTTTGGTCTATAATCAGGTGGCTCCAAGGCAGGGTGTCATGGTACAGGGGAAACAATTCACAGCAACAGCCAGTAAAAGCAGCCAGAGAAAAAGAGGGGGAGACAGAAAAAGCATCTTTTCTCCTTTCTATTGTAAGCAAGCCACCTCCCACTCCAGGAATGCTGTAACACTCACAAAACCTCCTTGTCCTCCTCCTGCACAGGAAGAGGACATTCACAAATAAGAACCCTGGCTCTCTGATGAGTCTCTTAGTCAAACTTCTAAACTGATCACGTTGACACAATGTACCAACAATAACACTCAGGGTATGTTAGTTTATACCAGTAGTCATTCAGTTGTTTTCTTAGGAGGTGATAAACACAAAAATAGGAATTAAGTTTCATCTCTATGCTTAGTGAACCTTAAATTCAAGTATGCTGTGTGAAGCCAGGCCAGTATAGATAGCTGGTGGTAATGATAATTTCATTACTTCACTTTTGCAGATCTAAAACACAAATTAAAAATACACATGTTTTTAATGAACTTCTCCCCCCCCCAAAAAAAACTTAATTATTTTACCTCAAAATTCTTATTTGCTACAGGTTTCTACTTAGGCCAAACTTTCCAACAATGAATATTTACGGTTTCTTTGTTTATAATCACAATCCAGATTTCTTTTAGCTGAAGAACATTCCTGATGTTAACTTTAAAATCACAGCAATTTGAAAAATAATATTTCTTTTCTGAAAATCACATGAATAAAACTTTCTGTAATTTTGGTAAGAATGGGAATGTTACAAGGTGCAATGATGGGTGATGGGCGTGTGTTCATTTATTCTCTGTATTTTCATTGATGGCAATTGTGAGCTTGTACCATAGAGGACCATGGGGAAAGCTCCAAAATCCAGAACTTGAAACAAGTGACAATCTCTTTATGCAGGTAACTCATGAGGGGTATTTACTTGTGAGATTCTGAACTAAACTTTACATATAATATTGTATATTGGTTATATAGGAACTCACACACTTTTTAAAATTCTATGTGATTTTATTAATTAGGGTTCATCTGTCATTGCTAAATTATGTGCATATTGATTCCAATGTTTGATACTCTCTTGGATATTTTAGGATTAAAAATATCCAGAGTAAATATATTCCTCTAAACATCAGTGTTCTTACAAACTAATTTGAAGTGTACCTATTTGAGAGATTTTTAGAGTCCAGCTATTTGTAAATCTCTTCATAAGATAAACCAAATTTTCCTGAAAGGATTGTTTAGTGTCAAAAATCAAAGAGTGAGGTTATCTCTGTAGAAGGTGAATGTGTAACTTCTGAGATTCACAGTTAAGTCTTGACTAAGGAAGCTATTACTTCAGCACATAAGAATGGTGGGGAAAGTCGAGGAGGACTGAATTGCACCATTGTACTTGACAAAATAACTCTGTATAAAAAGAGCTGACAACTGAGGTAAGGTTTTTATCTGAAACAGATGTTGAATCAAAGGACAGAGTTTATAAAAATGTGGAAATATTGTGCAAATATGTTGACTTAATGGTGTAAAACAGGGACAAATTTGATGATGTAGGAAATGGGGGGGATATTGGAGAAATGATTTTAAGAGTAATGGGAAGAATGAAATCTGCAAGAGCAGAGTTATGAACCATAGTGAGGGAGGCAGAAAACCATTTTTATGAAGCAGAAGCAGGGCAAATTTATAAAGTGATCTTGAAGTAAAGATAAAGATTTAGGAGTAACTCTTTGTGCTAAGATTGCTTTAAAATGTAAAGGGGCCAGTGAAAATTGATCCTCCCTATAGTAATTTTCAATCTTTGCATGAAAATTCCCTCCGTCTCTCTGTATGCCTGTTAGTACGTAGTTCTCTCTCCTCTTCCTTCCTTCTCATCCTCCATTTCTTCCTCTTCCACTTGTCTTCTTTTTCCCTCTACTGCCTGCAGTTTCTCTCCTGTTATTTTAATCTTTCATGTAGAAACTATTAATAGTGCAACTGAGGTATAAATCACAAACTTGAGTTGTGTCTGCCTGAATAGCACAGATACACACCGAGTTTGCAACTTGCATATATACTTCAATATTCCCCATGCTCATGTGGACTCATATACCTATAAGTGGATGGATATATAATATTTTAATTTTTGTTTTATAGTAACCATATCCTGTGAAACACTGTTTTCTGCTCCTTATTCAAAAGTAACTTATTTAAATTTCTCCAAGAAAGCCGACATAATTGTAGTTAACACTTTTAAATGATGGTTTTTTTAAGAGAGATTTTATAATCTGTTCAATATTTCTTTATGATTAATCATCTTAAATTGTAAACTTCAGAAATGCTATTTAAATAACATGAAAAACATGTTGTGCATATGTCCTTATTACTAAGGCTTTACTTTCCATGCAATAGATCACAAAGAGTGTAATCATGAAGAATGGTACGTGTATTTTTGGTCCAGTAGAGACTGTCAAATTGTATTCCAAAAATTATAAAATTCAAAGTGGAGAAAATATCCATTTTCATTTTATCAGTCACTGTTAAAGCTTTGTCATATTTAAAATCTAATGTTTATGAAGCGATATTTGTATGTTTTCTGTTGTCACCTTCTCCTTACAGGTGAATGACAGTATCCTATGCTTATTGGTCATATGGATGTATGTTTTTTTTCATTGTCTGCCTGTACCCTCTGTTTACTTAGCTATTGGTTTGTATTTTATTAACTTATGAAAAGTCTCTGCTTTTCATATACCAAGCTAGCACAATCCTTAATCCCTAAAATACAAATATGCACCACAGAACTTGATAGTCAAAAGTTATTAAGGAAGATTTTGAAAATATATGCTGGTTTCACTCTTATCTCTTTATTTTTCAACTATATAAATTCATAATTATTTTAATTACATGTAATACAGAATGATCATTCTACACTATTTTAAAATGTGTGCTAATATATTAGTGAGGTAGTATTTCTTTCTTCTGTTCTGTTACCTTGTGAAATTGATTAACATGTTAGACTTACAGATAATTATAGGTAACAGCATATTTTTATATAAATATACAGTGTGCACATATCTACTTGCTGGAATTAATGGTTATTCCTTGTCATCATTTTGACTGGAGAATTTCAGTCTCTCTTTTAGTAGAACAAAGATAATGGTGTAAAGAAGCAAGAACATATGGTTTTGTTGTAGATTACAACTTCATTCATAAATGTTTTTGGAAAGTTCTTTGTGATTTAGGCTTAACATATCTTTCTAAATTGGTGAAAAACATATGGCCCACAAAATTTCTTGTTCTTACTTCTCCAGAAGTGTCTGTCACTAAGACAGTATAAGTCAGGGGAAAATCACTGTTTTTCATTGATAAATCATGATATTTGAATAACAATGCATAATTATCTTTATTCTTATAATTATTTCATAGAAACTTATTATATCACTTAAACTCTTTCCAGGATTTCTGAGAAGACGATGTAGTGGGAAGCAGCAGAGAAAATAGCCTCTCTGAGAGTCACTGTCAAGATGCTGAAATATAGCATCATGAGGAAGACAAGAAGGAAGGAGGAGGGCCCCCTTGACCCAGGAAGAAATCAATGTATGAATTGAAGCCCACAGAAATCAAAGTATGAATTGAAGCAGAAAGAAAAATTTTAACAATTAAGGTTGTAACTATTGCACTTTCTCCATGAGTGGGACACACTGCAGGAGAGGAGCTGTTCAAACCTGAGGAAATATTGTCATGGTGACTGTGACAGCTGATGACCTCCGAAGTCTCTGCAAAGAGACACAACAGTAGAGGGGAAAGGCAGATATGGAGGACTGCCCTGGCTTGTGGTGAGTGGAGAGGACTCAGTCCTCCTGTGGGAGAAAGCATTAGCAGGGAGCCATTTGGAAAAAATTAGTCACATTAACTTGGAACCAGAGCTACTTCTGGCTTCATCTAGCAGATTCTATCTGGGTGAAGACATGTGGAAATTGCTTGGCTGATAGCAAGCCCAGTGAGCCTGGGCTAGGGCAGGCCTGATAAGGTTATCTACTACTCCACCACAAAGCAACTGATAGCTTCTGGGTTAGAGTGGCACAATTTGGGACTTTGTCTCCACAGGCTGTCTACTAGTGAAAACCAGAGAAAATCCTAAAAGTGGAGTTTTATGTTTCTTTTTGGTTTTTGTCTGTTTTTTGTTTGATTGTTTTGTTTGTTTTACCTAGTTTTTTTTCACTTTCTTTTCTTTCTCCTATTTTTATCAGTGTGAGAGTGGTTCCTAACATTTTTGTGGGTGTGGTTCTGTTCTGTTTTTCCTTTTGTCTCTTCCATCTCTCTTTTCCTACAGTCTTCTGCACCAGTGTCCCCTATTTGATGTGATCCATCTTTGTCTTCCAACCTTACTTGTAATCTCTTTCTCTTCTCCCAGTTTTCCATTTTCTTCTTAATCCACTTTAAATTTTAACCTTGAGGGCAAAATGACACATTTTAGATTTGTATATTGCATGTAATTATCTGGATTATTTTATAATTTTTATATAATCACAAATCTAGTTCACACCATTAAAAGTTGCAAATTAAAGATTAGCTCAGTTTGTTGCTTTATAGGTTGTGTTTAATGCTATTGGTACAACTAGAGTCAAAATTGACATAATTGTTCTAAACAGAAACTGTCCCTAATAATCCATGACTGAGATTAACTAAGCATCACAGAAAACACTATGGCACAATGCCAAAGAACCAAGGACTAGGTCAAACAAGGAACAACTTTTCATCTCCAAACTGAAGTGATAATATCTTCCAACAGATTCAAAACCCAAAAGCTAGCCTCACCTGGAAGGTACTTCATAGAGGTAGCTATCACTTAAGTGTCCTAAATACTACCAATAAGGCAACTCACCATAGGTAACTTACAAGCAGCACTCCAGGAATTAAATTAAAAAAATAAAAGAAATGAGAAAACACTTAGACAATTGAAGTAATATCCTCACTTTTCAGATATCCACTTCACCAAAATCTAGAGGGCAATGAGATGGGAAAATCCAAAAGATCCCTACCAGGTCTCTATGAAGTGGCAAAAACAAAAAGCAATTAAATGAGGTGCTGGAAAAAAGTGAAATCAGAAATAGTCTCTCAAAAATCTATAGAGATTACCAACATACACACCATCCTCAGTGATATTAGAGCAGACACAGACTACAAATAGTTGAGCTTAAGCAAATTATGGAAATATAGCATAGGGAAAAATGAAGTCAGTAAATCATATTCAAGTAGATATCCAAAAGATTAAAAGCTCCAATGAAATTATTGGAAGCAAACTGGGCCAATGTGAAGGCAGAATCTAAGATATTAAAGACAGGCTTGCATTGAGTGACCAGAAAAAGAAAAATTTCCCAAAAGTCACAAGAGACCATGAGAAATTAATTGAGCAATGGCCAGCTGAGACAAAGAAGAATAATTTGTTTAATCTGAGTCAATGAACAAACAGGAAATCCCACAAATAAGATTTAAAAAATGTGTACAGGAATCACGACAGAAAACTTTCCAGGTAGAGTAATGAATTTGGCATACAGATAAATGAGGCATTAGAGCTCCAATTAGCCATGATCAAAAAAAAATCTACAGCCAAGAATATCATAAAAAAGATTCCACAAATTCAACACAAGAATAGAATATTAAAAGCTGTTAGGCAAAAGAAACAAATCAACTATAAAGGAAAGCCCTTCAGAATCACAGCTGATTTCTCAGCAGAAACTCACAAGTCAAGGAGAGCTTGGAGTGAAGTACTTCAAGATATAAAGGAAAATAACTTTCAACTCAGATTGATGTATCTGTCCACAAAACTATCTTTCAAATTTGAAGGAGAAATAACATGCAGAACATCTGAGGAAATTTATGGCCACCAAATGAGAGCACCAAAATGTTCTCAATGACATTCTAGAAGAAAATAACAAGTATTACAGCTCTATGAGCCACAACAGAAGGTATCCATCATGGAAAGTAAACAATTAGAGGAAAAGTAAAAAGGGAGGGAGCCAATGACAGGAAAACAAGATTATATATATAATATAATATATATAATATTATATATATTATATTATATATAATATATAATATTATATATATTATATTATATATAATATATATATGCAAGATAGGTAACTATACTACTAATCTCTGTTCATCAAAAAGAAGAGTTTGTGCTGTCACTGTTTGATCATATTTTATGCCTAGATCTTGTAACCTGAATGACTACTAAGATAAAAATACCCAATATATTCCCTATTGTTTAATTTCCTACTATTTTTGAAATTCTGTATGAGTTCTATCTTTTTTATGTTTTGCTTTTAAAAAAAAATTAAAACTATATAACAAGGATATGTTAATACATATCAGTTATAACCATCCATAATAATGGTCTCAATTCACCTGTCAAAAGACACAGACTGGCAGAAACAATCAAGAAGCAAGATCCAACATTATGCTGCATACAAGAAAAGCATTTAATTCAAAAATAATTTCATAGACTTAAAATAAAAGGATAGAAAACAATATTCCATGCAACAGGAACCCATAAAAAAGTGAGGGTAGCTATTTTATTTGCAGAAAAATTGAATTTAAAGCCAAGACTGCTTAAGAGAGGTAAAGAATGTCACTACATTATAGTAAAGGGAACAATCCAAGAGGGAGTGACAACAATCATAAATGTATAAGGCAACAATCATAAATACCAGTTCACCCAGATGTATAAAACAATTACTAACAGACATGAAAAATCAAATAAGCCCTAATTCAATTATATATTAGGAGACCTCAATACCTCATAGTCACTAAAAGATAAACTAAACAAAAAATCAATAATGAAATATTAGAACTAAATCAAACATTTGAGTAAATGGACTTAGAAGATGTCTATAGAGTGTTCCACCCCCACAACATCAGAATACACATTCTGGCTTATAGAACATGCATAAGTAAATGCAAATGAATTCAAATTATCCCAGAACACAGTACAATGAAACTATCAGAACACAGTACAATGAAATTTGAAATCCATGCCAAAGGAAAACACAAAAACTTCATAAACATATGAAATAAATAGCACTCTACTGAACAACCAATTGGTGACAGAAGATATTGAAGAAATTATACAGTTTTTACAATTGAGTGAAAGTAACAATACAACATACCAAAACTTGTGGGACACAATGAAAGCAGTTTCAAGAGAGAAATTTATAGCTGTAAATACCCAAATGAAGAAAACAGAGCAAGTGCATATAAACAACTCAGTAACGGACCTCAAACTTCAAGAAAAAGAAGAGCAGGTTAAGGCAAAAACTCATGCAATAGAGGAAATTAAAAGGACCATGGAAGAAATTAACACACTGAAGACTAAAAAACAACACAAAGAATCAGTTAATAGAAGAGTTGGTTCTTTGAAAGGTTCAGTAAATTGACAAACCCTTAGGCAAATTTATCAAGAAAAAGAAATAAAAGTCTCAAATCCATGCAATTAAGAATAAATGTGGTGAAATCACAACAGACCCTGAGGACTTCCATAAAATCATCCATGTGAAAACTCAGATTCTAATTAGATGAAAAATGCAAGAGAAATGGACAGATTAGATAGATAGATAGATAGATAGATAGACAGACAGACAGATAGATATAGATGATATAGTTATAGATATAGACATAGATATAGATATATAGATATATAGATATATAGATATAGATATATATACATATATATGTATCTAAAACTGAATAAAAATATAAAAAATCCTAAATAATCCAATATCAAACAATGAAATAAAAAATGTAATTAAAAACCTATCAACAAAGAAAAGGCCAGGCCCTTTCAATGCTGAATTTTACAAGAAATTTAGTGAAGAACTAACTCCACTACCTCTCAAACTCTTTAATGAAATTGAAAGGGAAGCAAAATTTCCATGTCTATTACTAGAAGCAAGCATTACTCTCATTTCAAAACCAGAGATGGACCCAACAAAGAAAGAATTACAAGCCAATCTCTCTAATATAAAGTGATGCAAAAATAAAAAAAGAATACCTAGGAGTAATTATAGCAAAGGGTGTAAAAGACATCTACATTGAAAAAGGAGATTGAAGAGTCTATTCAAAAATTGAAAGATATCCTGCACTCTTGGATAGGAAGAACCAATATAGTGAAAATGGCCATACTTCAAAAACTATTATACAGATTCAATGCAATTCCAATTAAAATTTCCATAGAGCATCTCACAGAATTAGAGAAAACAATCCTAAAATTCATCTGGAACCAGAAGAGACCTAAAATAGGAAAGGTAATCCTGGACAACAAAGACAAATTTGGGGGCAACACAATTCATCACTTGAAATTACATTATAAATCTACAATGTAAATCTACATTATAAATCTACCTATGAAAAAAACAGTGAATCACTGGCAAAAAAACAGACCCAAAGATAAATGAAAAACATAAGAAGATGCAGAAACAACTGCAGACATGTTAAGCCACCTTATCTTTGATAAAAGTATCAAACACACTGGAAGACAGATAGCCTCTTTAATAAATGCTTCTGAAGAAAACTGGCTTTACACATGCCAAAGATTAAACCTGGACCCATATCTTGGCCATGTAGTAAGTTAAAATCAGAATGGATGAAAGATCTTAATATTAAAACAGAAACATTAAATCTGCTGAGAGTAGGTAAAATTCTTGAAGACATTGGTGTAAGAAAAGACTTTACAAACAAAACTGATTGCAAAGGAACTATCACTAAGAATCAGCAACTGGAATGTCACTCTCCTGAAAAGCCTTTGCACAACAAGAGAAACCACCAACAGCATGAAGAGGCAATCCACAAAGTGGGAGAAAATGTTTGCCATCTGTTCCTCAAATCAATGATTACTATTGAGAACATATAAATAACTAAAATATAGTCCTATGAGATTTAAAACTCAATCCAAAAATGGACATCTGAGATGAATTCACACTTCTCAGATGAAGAAATACAAACAGCAAATAAATAAGTGAAAAAATGTTCAACATCACTGGTCATTTGAGGCATGCAAATTAAAACAACACTAAGGTTAAATCTCAACCTGGAAAGAATGTCTACTATCAAGAAATCAAGCAATAACAAATGCTGAAAGGGCTGTGGGGAGAAATGAACACTTCTCCACTGTTGGTGGGAATGCAGAGTGTTGCAGCCACTGTGGAAATCAGTGTGGAGATTCCTCGGAAAAATATGATTGGAGATCCTATTGAACCCAGTTATTTTCCTTCTTATCTTCCCAAAAGACTTTAAAACATATCACAGTTATGTATATGCACCCATGGTATTTAGCAGTAGAATTTACAATAGCCACATCTTGGAAAAACCTAAATGCCCATCAGCTAAGAAATAGATTAAAAAGATGTGGTATTTTTATGCAACAGATGTACTATTAAGCCATAAAGAAGGATAAACTGGACACTTTTATTAGTAAATGGATGGAATTTGAGAACACATTCATTGGTGAAATAAATACACATACACATGTAGACATCATATTGTTTCACTAGTGTGACAAGTGAAAAGAAAAAATGCATAGATAGGTATGTATATGTATAGCAAAATAGTTAATATACTACTGATTTCTCTGGGTTTGCTGAAGAGAAAGATTTGTGTTGGTATTGTTCGGACAATTGAATGTAGATGTCTTGTACTCTGGGAGAATGATTTGGCCATGACAATGCACAAAAAATATATATTGTTGCTCCCTGATTGACATGTTTTGAAATTTTGTTTTAGGATTTTTTACTTCTTAATCTTGTTTTTATTTTTCTTCTTGTTGTTGTTTTCTTTTTTTCTTTCTTTCCTTTTATCCTTCAATAAAATGGATTTGAAAAATAAACTATTACACTAAATGATAATAAAAATTAAGTAAGTAGTTCCTCTTTGCCAGAAAACCCGGTCCCATTCAATGTTTGTAGCATTCATGCTAGAGAGAAAGGGGCATTGTAGGGGACTGCTAGATCAGGAGATGTAGTCACCAATTCAGGTTCCGTATTCATATACTTGCTCAATAAGTAATCGTAAGATAGCTCTAGCTTTTGAGAGGGAGCAATGGTAAGGTTGATTAAGAGGGTTTCCTAGGTAAGGTGTCCTCTCATAGTAGGGTCATTTAGGCCTGACATGCAGTTAACAGTCTAGAGTCAAATTGGGATTGGTGAAGTGGAGGACCCATGAGATTATCTCTAACAAGTCATGCACCCACAGGAGGGTGACTGGTAGTAGTGATGGACAGGGCCCTTGGCCAGCTTGATGGTCAGAGGTAGGTGTCTGACCCTGAGAATATATTTTTGATACCACTGGGGTTTGAACTGAAGCCTGAATGTCTTATGGAAGGTGAAGAACATTCCCAAGTCCATCCTGCCATGTGAAGCCTGACTCACCAGGGTTTTTGCATTAACCATGTAGAATTCTTGGGGTCAATAGTCCTCAGGTGCTCTGAATTGAAACATTCCAGTGGCAGTTGGGAGGTAGAAATAAGGCTATTACTACTTTTAGATCCATGCCTATATTTATCCAGATATAGCTCATTGCATAAATCTCTTTGTATTCACAACACTGTCAAGGGTTATTGTACTCTACCAGAACATCACATCTCCTCAATTTTCCCTTTCAGTCTCCTGGACATAGATCTTGTCCCATTTTAAGTCCTTGCCTCTTTGTTTCCTTAATACCCTGCAGTGTGAACTCATGGCTTTTGTCCTTTATTTTGACCACTACAATCAAAGGATAGATCTGAAAAAATGGCCACCAGATGGTCAGTCGACCTGCTTCCCAGTGAGATTCATTTAAAATTGACCCTCAAAAGCAAACATAACAAAATTGTAACTGAGCCTTGAGACACCAATTTTTACCAAAAGTCCAAAGATGAGAAAGAGACAATAATAGCTAGTAGTCATCTTTGCAATTTCAGGCCTTTTGGTTGAATGACAGTTGTAATTATTGTGAAAGAGTTACAGCCTTAGCAGTTTTGGTCACCAGATATAATGTAAGGTTGCACAAGGATGATCAACAAGGTGGTTTATTTAACCATTTGATTGCAGAGTAGTGGGCCCACAGTACAAGTACTGCAACCTTTAAAGCAGTGGAGTAGTAAGAGTTATGTTATAAGGCCTTACCCACTATGGTTAGAGGGGTTTGTCACTTGAGATTTTGATGAGGACTTGGTCCCTTTGTTGGAAGGAGTGTGAAGGAGAGTGTGTGGAAATAGGATGTTGCTCCAGAACACATAGTTGTAGTTTTTATAATGTCTGGTGAAACACCTTCATCAGGTAGGGAAGATCAACAGCTCCAGTCTCCTGAAGTCCTCCCATCACAGAAATGAGTGGGGAAGTCTGTCTCAACACAACTTTAAATGGTGTGGATCTATCTTGATATTGTATACACTGAGATTGTGATATGGCCATGGATGTCATTGTCATCGAGGTTCCATCCATCTCCTGGCAGAGTTTGAGCAGTGTAGACTTGTCTTTTGACTTTCCCAGAGCTTTGGGGCTGGTATGCTGAGTGGAGCTTCCATTTTATCCCTAGTTCTGAGTCCAGCTCTTGAACTGCTTTGCCCATGAACACCAGGCCACTATCAGACCTGACAGTTATAGGGAGTTTTTACCAGTGGATGACCACCTCCAAAAGTGCCTTGGACACCTCTTATGAGGTTTCAAATCTAGTCATGATGGTCTCTACTCAGATTGAATAGGTTCAGATAACAACAAGCACATCTCTTAGCAACAGATGAGTATCAGGTCCAAAGACTAGGAATATAAAAGTATCCATGAAGCACCTCTGCCAAGGTAGTCTATACAAAGTAGGTGTGGTTATGAAGATCATATAGCACAATATGTCATAGAAATTAGGGGAAGGAAAACAGTGCCTCCTGGAAGTACTTGCCAGCCATTCTGACTGGTAACACAATCTGACACTGCTCATTTTAGTTTAGCATCTGCATATTGTGGTTTTTCTAGGCATGGTGCTATGAGCACCTATTGCCGGGCAGAGGCTTCATGGTTGGCTGCCTGCATGGTTGCCAAGTCAGCTGCCCAGTTGCCCTAGACCACTAAGGAATCTCACTTCTGGTGGTCAAATAGTGTATAATGGCCACCTGAATGGGAAGCCAGGTTGACTGAAGAAGGTTTAGTATTTATTTGAAAATTTTAATTTCTTTTAGCCCAGCCATGAATAGCCCTCTTTCCTTGTAGTTGGCCCCATGTACATGAAGTGTAGCAAAAAGATAGTGGAAGTCAGGATAAATATTGACTTGTTTGTCTTTGCCCAATTCCAGGGCCCAGGTGAGGCCAATCACTGCAGACCTCTGAACCAACATTCCATTGTGGAGGGTCTCTGAATGGATGATCATGTACCATGGTGACTACAGCTGCCCCTACAATTTTGTCCCTTTATTACCATACTGCTTCCATCTCACAACAGGGTTAAATCAAGATTTTGAGAAGGCAAGACTTGAAAGTGTGGCTGTGCTTAATAGACTATCTTGTTTGCTTCCATGAAGTCATGCTTCAGTGGCTCCATGAAGGTAGGTGACAAAGAGGCAGGGTTGAGTACCTGGACAGTCTTTAAGAACAATTGGTAATCTTCTAAGAGGATCCTCTGGTATTGAGCCAACCAAGCTTACCACAACCATTTGCTTCCAGGTCCCCTTAGAAGGGCCTCAACTGCATGAGGGGAAAATGTCTCCAAGTTTTGACTCAAGGTTAATTTTTCAGCTCCCTTTATCAGAATAACAGTGTCAGCCATGGTGCAGAGGCAAGAGGGTCACTCCCCAGCCATGTAGTACAGTTTCTGTGATAGGTGGCCATGAGACAGTGCCAATGTTCTGGAGTCTGAGTCACAATGCCCCAGGCTGTTCCATCATTTTCATGTACAAACAATTAGAAAAGTTTGCTGCCATTGCAAAGAGCCAGGGCAGGTGCCATCAGAAGCTCCTCCTTTAGGGGGACAGAAAGTTTTTTAAAACTGGGGACTCCAAACTAAGCAGAGACCATTTCCCCTTTAAGAACCTCAAATAGGATCTTAGCTATGGTAATAAAGTTGGGGACACAAAAGCAGCAATACCCCACAGTTACCAAAAACCTTGTAAGGTATTTTCTTGAGATTGGCTCCTTTAGGTCTCAGATGGCTTTTCTGGCTCACTATTGTCTTCAAGTGCCATATTTAAGTATGAACCTAAGGAACTTCACTGATTGTATACAATTTGGGGCCATTTTCTGAGACATCCAGTATCCTTTATCCTGGGACAAGTACAATAACTTTTCCTTCCCAAAGAGACATGCCGCCTAGGGCTTTCCTGGATGAAAGGCACTGAGTTTTTGGGTAAAAATTTCCCAAATATTTAAGAGGAATTCTTGAATCCCTGGAGGAGTCCGGTCCAAGTGAGCTGGTACTTGCATCCCTGTACAGGTACCACTCGTTCAAAAGAAAACAAGTCATGAGAACCCAGACACAAGGAAATGTAAAAGAAGACATTCTTTAAGCCAAGCATTGTGTACCAAGTGCGAGATGTTGGGAGGAGGCTAAGCAAGGTATAGGGGTTGTGGACTACCAGATGCAAGGCACAAATGCAGTGTTAAAGGTACAAAGTTCTTAAATGAGGCAATATCACATGGTCTCCAGGTTTCAAAGAGGCAGGAATAGGGACTGACATTCACTCAGAATTTCAGCCTCAAGCAACCTTTGAATGTGAGGTTTGTTTCCTTTTCTAGTTTCTATGGACATCAGGTATTGCCTGAGGCAGACTGGCCTGGCATGCCCCATCAACTCAAACATGACAAAGGAACATATGCTTCTAACCCTCAGGGGTTATCATTGGTCCACACTAAGGAAAACTAGTGGATCCACAAGTAGGAAACCAGAGACATTGGTGAGGAGATCTCTCCTTCACAGAGGTGGCACCCCTCTTAGCAGCAGAGCTACAGTGAGTAGGTCAGTAGGAGTGGGGCCTCCCATCATGAGGGTGCCCTCTCCTGTGTGAAAGAAATCTGCGCTCATAATTTTCAAAGAAGGTATCAGTGCTAGAGAGAAAATGAGCAGTCAGTTGTCAAAAAAAGCAGTGACTAACCAACTGTCAACCTAGTTGAACATGTTGGGGAACACAGAAATAATAAGCAAAGGTTTTTGTACCGGTTCCTTGAATATTAGTTTTCCAGTCAATGGCTGTCACCACGATGACAATGGAAACCTCAGCCTTGGTGTATAGTAGGAATCTTACTGGCTTTCTCCTATTTTAATTTGGAGCACTCCTTTTTAAGGTTCCCATTTCCTTAAATAAACACATTGTTCTAATTCTAGTAGGAAACATCTTGTCTCTGACTTGGTTTGTCTCTCAAACTTGGTCTCAGGTTGGTCTCATGATTATTGGCCTCCCTGAAATCAAGCAGCAAAATCTTGACCTTGTCATTTTGATGATGATCTTTTTTGCTTTTCTTTCATTCTGCCTCCTTATTATGTAAAATCTTTTGGGCTAATTTACCATTTTTGACATATGCATGCTTCTAAATTGTATAATTTCTGTAGTTTATGCTGCAATTCGGGGTTCAACTGGGTGACAAGAGACAAGATGACAGTCTTGGGATTCTTGGGTGCATTCAAGTTAAAACAAATATAAGTCCAATATGTCTACAGGAGGTGCATGAGATATGGCTGTTGGAATCTCAGTTGGTCCATGAGACCTTATTTAGATTTGTTGGTCAGCAGAGTGCTATGATCAGACCACCATATAAGGTCCAATTGTGTGCCTCAAACCTCATGTACACTTGGCAGTGCTGGGATTCTAAGTGGGAGTCATTTTGGGTAAAATCATGTCATTAATTCTGCTTGTCTTTCTCAATCCCTGTAGTCTCCCTACTAATGTTGTCTTCCACTACATTCTAAACTCTTTTTCTTCTGAGGTAAAAAAAAATGTTAAGAAAGTTGCTGGTAATATCCAAACTGGGTTGGTGGGCACTGAATACTGACCCATGGAAGGCCCAAAATTGTTCAGAGAATGGAGAGTTTGTGATTTTCCAGTTATAAATGCCTCTGGTGCTTAAAAGAACAGAAACTATAACTAAGTGGGGCTGTGTTCCTACCTCTGTGGTGGGCATCTGCCATAGCACCAGAAGTGGTACAGGTCCTGAATTCCCCACATTGGCAGGATCCTCCAAGTTGGAGTCAGGACCCATCTCAGGGAACAGTTCCTGGTGGGCCTGAAGAGTGGCCAAGTATGGTGACAAGAAGCAGCCACAACATTTCATGGAATTTATCTTCTTCAGCAGTTGTGAGAAAAACCTCCACTTGGAGCTTGTCCACAGGAAAGTTTTGGTCACTGAGGAAAATATATGTTCGAGACCCCCACAAGAGCACATCTTTATCCACGAAGGGATAAAGATGACCATGCATAACAGGAAATCCATATGGAGAAACTGGTCTCAATGGCTGTGCTTTCCCTTTACTCCATTCCACATCTGGAGGTAATTTCAGGATCCGAGGATCCTTCATTCAGTTACCCAACACCAACTATGGGTCATTCTAGCTCCTACAGAGTCCACAGTCTTTTGGGCTTCATTTTAGCCCCATGGTATTATTTAAATTTGTCAAAAATTTTAAAAATGCACTCTAAGATTGAGGATTTTGAAGAACTATAACCCATGATCATGGCCACCATCGATGGGGGCCCCAGTCAGTCATTGAATTGTGATTTTTTCTCATTACTGAGACAAAATATTTGATTACAAAAATGAAGAAAGGAAATGTTTATTAGCTTACATTTTGTGCAGGTTTCAGTTCATACTCAGCCTGCTCCAAGGCATACTAGCATGGCTGATGGACAAAAATTTATGGTGGCTGAGGCAGATAAAAGAAATGACAAAAGCAAAAAAAAGGGAACAGAAAGACATTTTATTTCCCTTATATTGTATGTAAGTCACCTTCTGCAAGGCAGTTGCGGCACTCATATCACCAATCCCAGCTCTAGACAATGAACGAATGATAAACTCTACATACAGCCATTTTTGAAATGCCCATCCCCCATGACTGAATAAGGCTTTCGGGGAACACCTAGACACAAACCATAACAGTCTGTTCCTGGCCCACCAAAGCCTCATGTACACTACATTATACAAAAAGCGTTTAGCCCATCTCCAAGTGTTTCCAGTATCTTAAAGATTCATCTTTACTGAAAAGTCCAAGTCACAAGTCTCCTTGAGATTTAAGATAAAGTCTTAGCTATGGGCTCCTATATAAACACAAAGAAAGTAAAAAAAAAATAACCCAGTATTCAATGGCACAAGATAGATATTTCCATTCAAAAAGTTACAAAGAGAAATACAAAGAATTGGTTCCAAATCACATCCAAAACTCAGCAAGGCAAACATTAAGTCCTGTAGTTGCATGTCCAACTTCTGAAGCAATCTGTGGAAAATTGTTAGCTCCAAAGGGCTTGTGAAATTCCACCACTACAGCACTTCTGGTAATTGAAGCTCCCACAGCTTCTCTCTTAGTCTCACTTTTTTTCTCCTTCCAGCTATCAGATGATCCATTTTTCTGGTTGTTCCCAACTTCAAGAATATTTAGTACACCTTTGGTTTCACACTCACAGCTTCCCACATTTCTCTCTCAGGGGCACACTGCCTGGTCTTCCAGGCCTTCTGAAATTGAGGTGAAACCCTTTGAGCCTCAGAACTCTTGCATTCTATATGCACATAAATCCATCACTATGTTGATATACCACAGTCTGATGCCAGCTGGAGCAGTAACCAGGATTTTTATTCACTTGGATATAGGGTTTAAATGCATATATCACTGGACAGTCTGAATCCAGTTCTGAGGAAAAATTATATTCTGACCCCATTCAGGAACATTCTGCTTTGAAACTTTCTCTGCAAAACGCTTTCACTTTTGGAGTTGTGAGCCTGTAAAGGATTCATACTTGCTGCTTTGTCATCCTTTTAGGCTGTCTTTTTTATTCTTCTGTTTGTTCTCAGAAATTGAGATTTCCTCAGTCCTATCTTTGTAATCCACAGTTTTATTGGAACTTTCTTTCTAGCAAAAATCATAATGTTTTAAATATTCTTTTTGGGCTATGTGTTCTTGATTCTCAACATAGACCTGATTACTCTCAACAATACCCATATCACTGCCTCAACTGTAGACTGTTAATTCACCACCATTAATTTTAGTCTGAAAAAAGTCTCTGGAAAACCGAATCTACAGACAACCTTTTTTCCAGGTCATAGCATATATCATCTGGTATCCAACAACCAGTTCAGTCCTTCTTCCCAACAAAAACCTCTGGAATCTGGTCTTTAACATCAGGATTTCTACTGGACTTGTGTTCTTCTGAGCTCTGACCAGAATCTCCTACATAAAACAAACTAAGGTGTTTCAGTGCTACCTTTTCAGACAACATGTCTGAAACTTTCCAAACTCTTCCAAGAAGTCCAAAAACTCTTGACCCACATGGTGAGGTATAGTCACTGCAATGACACTTCATCTCTGGGACCAAGTTCTGTCTTGGTTGCTTTTCTCTCATTGCTGGGCCAATGTACCAGACACCCAAAGGAAAGATGTATTTAGCACATGGTATGTGTAAGTTTCAGTCTATAATCAGTTGGCTCCAAGGCAGAGTAGTGTTGCATAGGGGCAACACTTCAGGGCATCAGAGGAGACCAAAGCAACAAGAGCAAAAGTGGGCAGAGCAAGACTCTTTTCCTCCATTATGTTGTAAGCAGGCTATGCCCCTCCTGTGTATGTAGTACTTCCACCACCTGCATTCCCTTCTTGTACACAGACTGAGAATGTTAACAAAGTAAGGATCCTGGTCCCCTGCTGAATCTCTTAGTTTAACTTCTGACCTTCTGAAATTGACACAATGAGAAGCATCTTACAGTGACAACAGCTAATCTTCACACCCTGTTATGAAGAGCTGCTGAGTCACTTAGGTAAGCTACTAGAGATCTCAAGATGACACAATGTGATCCCAAAAGTGTTCTATCATCAGTCCAAAAGAAATTCCAGGCTCAGGACTTTGGAGACAGTTTCCACCTTGGCAATAACCTTGGTCACATAGTCTCTGTTCATAAGTCCTGTCAAGTGGATAAAATAGAAGGGTCCAGGGAGGTCAAGTAGATATCTGATGCTTGCAACGAGGAAGGCAACAATGATGGATTCATAGGTGACATGAAATTGTGGGCAAGTGGAAAACAGGGAGGGATATAGTGACAACACAAATGGAGACATAGTAACCTTATGTCAAAATCACACAATACAAACAGAACCAGGAAATTTAGAGTAGATCGACCAACATAGTCTATGAATGATATGGAGTTACAACCAATGTGGAACCTCCTCCCAATGCTGGGGTGAGACTGCAATGAAACATCTCCACATCAGCAGATCAGGGCCTACTTTCTAATGCTTTTGTAAGTCTGGGATTGAAAGTCATATAACAAGATAAAATGAAAGCAAATTCTTATCTATGTCAGTCCAGCCACCCTTATCTTACCTATTTCATAGGGCCTGCTCTTTCCTTCATGGTGAATTGGGTAATGGGCTAAAATAAGCTGGGACACCTGGTTCCCCATGGTCATTGATTTGAAATCTAGGCAGCTAAATCCCCTGATAGCAAGCTATTCATGAGGATCATTCTGGGCCCTCCAAATATTGCAACAAATGCACAGACTCACTCATACAAGTTGGGGGCAAGGCAAACATGACTTATTAGTCTGTGGATGGCACTCAACCTGCATGGTTGGAGATGCTGATTCTGAAAGGAAAAGGCTTGGGAGTTTTAATTGTTAGAGTTACTGGAAGTCCTGGGTATGAGGTACTACTTCATCATTATATCAGACAGCTCTTTCTGGGTAGCAGACGAAATATTTTTCCAACCAGGACATAAAGACTGGAAGAACAAGCATCCGTGGTTCCATACATGAACCGAATTCAAAGAGAATAAACCAAGTCAAAAAGAATTCATATGAACATTACATAATGGAATTACAGTTACAAAATACAGTTGCATTTGTCATCATATTTGGCATTACAATGTTCTCTTTACATTCATTTTTGTCTAAACTGCTATACTTCCTATAAAATTTTGTGAGTTTCCCACAAAAACTATTGAAGCCTATCTGATGTGATAAATGAAATATCCACAGATGTCATCATGTTAGGTTTCTTCCCTATAACCACCCCACACCAGTGCTGTGAAACATCAGCTGTCCAACATCCAATATTTAAAGAAGCCTACAGGTTAGAGTGACAATCTGGCAGGGCTGTATCCAACAATCAAGAGGCTCTTGTGTCTCTTAATGGTCTTTTAGAATGACTGCCTAAAATATTTCTGTTATGTTATCAAAGTGCTCTGCAGTGACAGTTTTCTTTCTGTCTTTGAACCGAATTTTCCTGCAGTGCCCTGAGGTTTATTCCTCCAGGAAAGAATGTGCATCTTCATTTTAGCATAGTTACTTGGAAAGGCTATACAAGAGAAGTAGTTTTATTTTTAAAGTCATATAAGTCTTGGTTGTGTATTGTTTTGCTTTTTTTTTTCTCTAGCATGTTTTAATTTTCTCCTGAATGCTCCTAGAAGCAGTTAGTTGGGACACAATTCTACCAGAAACTTTCTTAGATAATGCAGTTCACTAAGTTTGTATTCTATTTTTCATGTTTTTACACTCAGCGATGTTTCAAAAATCACCACTTTTGCAATACTCATCATTTTACTTTGAGCCCTGCCTGGCTTAAGCATACAGCAACCAGCTGCACCTGCAAATGCAACTGCAACTAGTTATATTAAATTTTAAACCTCAACTGGAACATTAAATTTTGAAACTCTGAATTTTGAGTGATTTACTAGAGACTGCTCTATTTATAAAAGAGAAATAAAACATTAGTTTTATCCAACATTTTCTGATCTATTGATTATCTCTCCACTTTAGATTATTTCTTTTTATTTCATGTAATTACATTCAGTAATTCCTGATATTATTTCCTGTAGTACTGAAACATTTTTTATGATGTTCTTGCCTGTGCTTTTTTTTCTGTCTCCTATGTGTTATCTACCACCTGATTTGAAGTGATGATATCTAAGCCTTTGAAGCATTTTGATTTGATTTTGGTTGAGATATATGTATCTAATTTATATCCTATGAATGTGGCTAACTAGTTTTCCCAGCACTATTTGTTGCACAAGCTCTTTTTTCTGTAGTGTATGGTTTTGTCCCCTTCATCAAAAATCAAACAACCTCAATGAATGTACACATTAGATGCAATAACATGAGTTAAGATGAATAATACCAACAAGAATGAAAATAAGGATAAGGGAATTAGAAGAAGGATGGAGGGTACAGAAAAGGAGGAAGGGGACTGAAAAAGCTGCCAGCTGTAGGTACATGTATACAGTCTCCAAGGTTACTGTAAATTGAATCCACTGGAAACACATATAAATTTTAAAAAGATTAAGAATCCTATGGCTGAAATTGAACAAGGTTGTTTTTTACAACTTCTGTCCCATTTCTGTCATATATAGGTCTAGTATTGTGCCAATGTCATGCTGCTTTTGTTGCTATAGTTTCATAGTATAACATGAAATGAGGAATTATGATGCCTTTATACACTGTTTTTTGTTAAGTATTGCTTTGGCTCTTTTGATTTTATTCTATTCTGTATATAGTTTAGGAATTTTTTTTGTTCCAGTAATGTTGGTTTTTTAAATAGAGGTTCCATTAAATCTACAAATTTATTTTGGTAAAATTGTCATTTTAATAATAATAATTGTGCCTCCCTAAGAAAGGGAATGTTTTGAAATAGAGCTCTATGACTTACTAGTTACATTTTCATTGGTATAAGAAATCAACCATTTTCATCCTTAACTTTTATAACTGTGAATTTGAAATCACATAGTTATATCATAGCATTATTTGACAGTTAATATGAAAGTAGTTTACAGTAATGTATAATTGACATGTAATTTTATTTAATAGTGAATTTAGAGCAGATTATAAATACTGTTTGAACAGGGACAGTAATGTGTTATTAACTGACATGGCAAAATAAATAAATTGACCGTTCTCTGTACTACTGAGAAGGAAAATGATAAATTCTCAAAAGATCCTTAGAAGATGGCAAATTTTAAATTCCCAAGTGCTTTTGAATCATTTTTAATGACTACATAAGTTAGGATGAGAGACAGTCTTTTGAAAGCCTTTGTTGAACGACTACATTAAAGAAGATAATATTATTTAGGTAAGTTGTTATAAGGGAGGTACTGTGAATTGTGGTCAAGATGAAACCTTGAGGCCAGGTAGACATGAATTTTGCTTTTCAGGTCTGCTTTTCACTAACATCTGGTCCTAGAGCACAAGATTTAAGCTCTCATCTCTCAATTTCCCAGTCTGTAACAATCATCTGAATTTTGATGAGATGAGAAGGAATCTCAGATGGATGTTACCATATTGGGTAGTTAGAATACTGTATTCTCTTCATCTCCATCATAAAGATAGAGATATTATAAGGTCATGGAGAGGAGAGGACACATAAGGGTCATTTTTGTGTGTGTATGATGAAGAGAGATAGCTGGGTGCTGAAGTAGCAGACATCGTATTTAAATAGAAGTGTGTCAGTGAATAACAATGCATGTAAGGAAACATATTTATGCTAGAAAATTACATTTTGTATATATTTTAGAAATGCAATGATGTGGTGCAAACGCTGTCTTTCTGTGCCTAAAATAAAAATTAAATACTAGGTCTCCTGTGTGCTGTATGTGTAGTATGTATGTGGTAATTAGTTACAGTCACTTTGCTAAGGAACAAAACAATGATATTGGCTGACTAAAAGTCACGCAGATAACGAAGAGAGAAAAGTGGTACTATTTTAAATAATTTATTAATTTTGCCTTGTAGAAAAAACGTGGTGACTTTAATAATTGTGGTCTCATAATCTCATGTTTTCTCCCTTCAGAATCCATAATAACAGTTTCTCTTCCAAAGAGGTTTTTGTAAATTTATTCACATAGAGACAAAGACTATTCTTAGCCTCATTTCTCAAATGGAAAAATAAGACTGGATAAGGAAGTTGTTCAGTGTTACTTAGTAGGCTGAGATTCTGGCTATAAATTGAATTAAATAGCAAAGATAATAATTTATAAAATATAGGCAGTATCTGGAATTCTTAAATATTTTCTCTAAAGAAGATCATGCCTGGGGAGTTACTGTGAGAATAAAAGGATGAATGGCTCATTAACTAACACAAACTAGGTATAAAGGAGGCAGCTGTCCTAAGTGCTATTTTAATTTTCTTGCTATGGAGTATAAATAGGGAAAAGAGTAAAAATTACTCCCAAGATTTGAACACATCATTTGAAGAAAATATCATCACAGATAGAGGAAATTTTATGTGTAGAAAGCACACCAAACTGAGCAAGCATTTGCTTGAGAGTTACACTTAATGTCAAGTAAGTTGTTTCTTTTTTCAACACAATCCATTTGTTTTCCCATGACCAGCCTAGTCCAAGCCACCATCTCTTTCACCTGTCACAGTGACACCTTAACTAGTAACCTTGCTTCTGCTTCACTTGTCTAAACCCTGATCTTCATGCAGTGGCTTAAATGATCCATCTGACCCTGAGTCAGATCAGGTTGTTCTGCTTTGAGGTGTTGCCACTTACAATGAATTCATAGCCCTGCAAAACCCTTGGAGCCCTAGCATCAAACAGTCATGGCTCACTCCATTCCATGTGCAGCCCTTTAATCACTGATCCTGGCTTCTCTGTCCCTTAGGAACTCCCCTTTGCTGGCATTTGTATCCACAGTCATCCTGTAGGTATCTTATTGCTTTTTTTTCCTTACCTTGTACGATTCTTCTTATTACTAAATCTCAATGAAGCCTTTTCTGACAACCTCTCACAAAATTATCACCCACGTCAGGCTGTTTCCTCTTTCTTGCTTTATTTTCTCAAAAATCTATTATAATCTGCCACACTATAATACTCCTTTTAAAAATTACTATTCTGTCTCTTTTTACTAAAACATGAAAGTAAGCTTTATCTATATTCTTTACTTCTAATTCTCTACTTTGTATTGTACCAGGTACATGTACAAGTAAATAACAAGTATTTGGAAATGACCTTATGTATGAATTATTAAACAGGTTTTGAAACCATATACCATGTTTGAGGAACCCCCATGTGCATGAGCACACACACACACACACACACACACATCTCAAGACTACATTGACATAATTCATTCAGAAACTTTTTTACTTTATTTTTATTTGTTTACTATCAGGAATGGAACTCAGGAACTCACTCTTGCCAGGCAGATGCTGCACCAACTTGGTTTTATTTTGACTGATTCAAATGCTCATAGTAATTAACTCTGGGTGAGATTAAAGTTCAGAGATTCATAAAAATGTGTATTACTTTGATATTCTGTTTCATTTGATTTCAAATAGAACTAAATGCCAAATATAATTTATGGTGAAATAATGTACATGGTAAATATATATATATATATATATATATATATATATATATATATATATATATATATATATTTATGTGTGTGTGTGTCTTTGTTAATAATTTAACTCTTATTAGTAAATTTAACTTGATACAAGAGCACTTTTAAAATATACAGCAAAGTTATGAGTCTCATACAACTATAAAATGAATGCATGACCCAGATATTACTTAGATCACTAATTAGTTTCAGGAGAGTGAAATACTGTAATGTGTCCACAGAACACAGTGCACCAGTTCAGTTGAGGATCTGTAATGAACTCACAAATACATTGAAATACTTTATATGCAATGCTCAAGAAAATCAATAGAACTTACATGAGACAACATTTGTAGTTCTGTGAGCAATGATTATTTATAGCATTATCTGTTTTCCACAATTTAAAAGTTTTATGAAATAGAATGAGGACAATGATAGGCACAGGGTTCATAGACTCCAAAATTTCTACAACCTTAACTACAATGACCTGTAATACACTTAGATTAAAGAAACACAGATCTACCAGTGCTCAAAAATATGGTAAATGGTCACATTTTTTAAAAAATGCACTTTTAAAGAGACATTGCCATTGATCCCTCTCAAATTACACCCCCACCGTCAGTTTAAAGCACACTTATCTCATTGTTCCAGGTACTTTTAATTTGGTTCCAGGACTCTTCATTCTTGAATGTCTAAGTGTACTGTTGGGGGTCCCTCAATATAGTAAATTGATACAATTGTTTTTCTTTTTATCCTCATTTTGACTTTAGAGTTGAGCCAAAAGTGTCACAGTGCCAGACTCAGTGAATAAGGTGGATGAGAACAAAATGAAATGTTTTATGCAACTGCTTTTATTTGGATGACACTGAAACATCCAATTTCACTGTACTTTTTAAATCAAAACATAAGAATATGCTCGTGAAAGAAGACTCCAGAAAGTAGCACAAATGGTGGAATAAGTGTGTTTGGAGTTGGAGAAGTATTTTAAAGGAGATTAATGATAAAATATCAGCCATTGTAATATGGCTTTAAAATTGAAATACTCACTGTATAGTTTGACCACATCTTATAGCCATTTTAAAATTATGTTCCAGTCCTTAACAAGAAAGATTTTTCAAAAAAAATTTTTCACAGCACTGGAGACCTTCTCACTGAACTATATCCCCAGTAATATATATTATTTTGTATATAATTTTTTTACATGTGGTCTGGATAAGCCACTAAAATGACCAAGCTGAACTTCAACTTGCTGTTCTCCTGCCTCAGCCTCCCAGATCACTAAAGTTATAGGCATGCACCACCAGGCCTAGATTATGAAAAAATTTTGAGGCTTTGCTTTAAAGTCTTTTATGATAAGTAGTAAATTTATTTGCCAGCTGTATCTCAAAACAAGTGTAATAACTATTGAAAAAATACATATACAAGAAAGAAAACCATTTTATCATTTACTTCTACTTGTTTACCAAGGAAAACTACAAATGTTCTGCATCATTGGAATCTTTACAAGAATTACTAAAGAAATGAATTGAAAATTTAAAGAGTATTACTATGATTGCTTTTCAAGCAAACTTCTTAGAGTACAAAGAAACTAGTGAGGGCAGATAAGGCCCCTCTGGGGTAGTAACAGCAGGAACTGTTGCCACCACCCGGCCTGAGACTGAGTCCGGACAAGGCGATGGTGGGACTAGGAGAGGCCTGCAAGTCACGTGAAAGTGCCCCCCAAAGAGGATCAATATTAACTGAAGGAACCGATTTCTCTAATCTCTAAGAGAGAGCCTTCCAAATAAACTCCTGACAGCCTCTCTCTTCCTTCTCCTACGTATGTTCAACTGCCATGGGCTGGGAAAGGGGTGTTAAAACTGACTGTGGGACAGCCACCAGTGTGACAGGCATAAAGAGACATCTAAAGGACTGAGGGAATAGGTCATCATAACTTCTTTTGCAGTTAGTTATGCAGTGCATTCCTTTTGCAGAGGAATGAAAGCCTCCCAATATAGATATTTATGTAATTAATTTTTACAGAACACTTTGTGAAGCAGACAACTCTGAAGCAAATTCTAATTTTTTTTAATTAGCAGATGTATGCTGTTCATGCTTCCATTCCTTGTGAGAAGTTGGTGTGGGGATGTAATACCTATTAGTTTCTTTTTCTTCTCCTTTACCTCCCCTCTCACAGGGCAGTTACTTTGCAGCTTGTTTAAGAATTTCTAAACAGAAGTCAGGATGGATTAGATTTTACACATTGACAACGCATGCAAGTGAAGCTTTTCAACAATGGTATAAAGGGGATTTCAGCAGCTTTGTAAGGAGTTGAAATGGATAGTTGAAAATGGATGACCTAATCTCATTTTATAAAATAGAAAACTATCATAAACGTACAGTATACTTTACAAAATTATTTTTAATTTAATTTTTTTAATTTTACTAAATTTTTTTGGCTTAAGTGATAACCCAAAATATGTCAACACATAACATTTTCTATGAAGTATTTTATTTTTACAGGTTAATCAACCACCTCTGAATTCAACACCAGCACTGAAATGGATGAAAACAAAATGAATGTGACTGAATTCATTCTAATGGGGCTGACACAGAATTCTGAGATGCAGAAAATTCTGTTTATTGTGATACTTGTCATCTACATTGTAACTCTTACAGGAAACTTGCTAATTGTCATTACTATAATCTGCAGCCAGGCTCTGGACTCCCCAATGTATTTTTTCCTGGCATTCTTATCTCTGATAGACGCATGCTACTCTTCTTCCATAATCCCCAAAATGCTAGCTGATTTGCTTTCTGATACAAAAGCTGTCTCATTCAATGTTTGCATGACACAGATTTTTGTGGAACACTTCTTAGGAGGTTCGGAGATTGTCCTCCTTGTGGTCATGGCCTATGACCGTTATGTGGCCATCTGTAGACCTCTGCACTACGTGACCGTGATGAACTACAACATGCGCTGCATCCTGGTGATGATTTGCTGGACCGTGGGATTTCTACATTCCTTTGGGCAGATTCTAGTCACATTCTGGCTCCCTTTCTGTGGCCCAAACAGGATGGATCACTTCATGTGTGACATCTTCCCCCTGATACAGCTTGCCTGCACTGACACTTTCCTCCTTGGGCTCCTGGTTGCTGTTAATGGTGGAGGAATGTCCATCATCACCTTTGTTGTGTTGTTGTTATCCTATGTGGTCATCTTGTGCTCTCTGAGAACTCACAGCTCCATGGGAAAGAAAAAGGCCCTCTCCACCTGTGGCTCCCACATCACCGTGGTCGTCTTGTTCTTTGTGCCCTGTATTTTTATGTACCTGCGACCAGTGGCTACCTTTCGTTTGGATAAAGCAGTGACAGTATTTTATACTCTGGTCACTCCCATGTTAAACCCTATAATCTACACAGCAAGGAATGCAGAGGTAAAAACTGCCATAAATGCATTATTAAATAGAAACACAATTTTAGATAGTAAATAATCTTATGAAAATGTTATTTGTTTCATAATCTTTATACTTTCATGTTTCATCACAGTTGTCCTCTTTATCCATGGACCCTAAATTCCCAGAACTTTCAATGATTGGATGCTACTGGAACTGTGGGTATCACTAAACCATGTGTATAGACATGCGTATTTTTCCTCTATTTATATATCCATGGTAAAGCTAAATTTGTAAATTGATGTGATTAACAATAACAAAATCAAACAACTATAAAAATAAATTATAATACATTATTTCACCTTAAAGCCTTTATAGGGCATTAATATATAAGTGTTGTAATTCCATGACAGTTGACCTCATAATTTAGACCATGTGTTTAAGCTGCACAAAGGGATAATTCATGCAACAACACAGAGGCACATAGTATGAGATCTGTTCACCTTACTAAAAATGATGCAATGTGTAATTTGTGAATTGTTTCTGTAATTTTGCATTTAGCAGTTCTGGACCATTGTTGACAATGGAAACATAGGCAGGTGAAAATCTTTTCTTAGATATCTAATTTTCTTTAAACCACTTTTACAAGGTGGTTTCTATGGTCAAGAGAAATTAAAGTTCAAGCATCTTAAATAAGAAGCCCAAAATCAGAGACAAGGATAGTGTCAGATTCGCATCTTAGAGTCAAATTTGATACTCTTTTAATGGATAGCATCAAGTATGACATTTTTTAATTTATAGAAAGACAGCATTGTGGTCATGTTTCTTATTTTTTAGCAAATTGAAAACTTTTCTTTTCAGGTTGCAAACTTGTACCATATATCTGCACTTACAGAAAATGGGTACTTCGAAGTCTGCATTGCCTCCTGGTGTCTCAACATGGGTTTCAAACTAAAAGAAAGACATTTGCCAACTATTGCAGCACACACTCATCTCTGATTTTAAAATTACATCGAGCTTTTTGTTCTGTTGCATAAAAGCAATCAATAATTTTAAAACAACTTAACCCTATGTGAAACTTTATTTTCCCCACAAAACCTCTGCCATTTTACAACACTGAAATCCACTGTTGTCATTGTACAGAATAAAAATAGTCAAAGAAGCTAAAAGACTGAATCACAGAGCACATACGTGATACTTGAAGAAAAATACTACTCTTATTCCACATCCTATCATGTTTTTATTATATAAAGTTATTTGGGCCTCATATTTGATAATGGTTTGATTTAGAAAATATTTGTATATCATAAAAAATGTCAATTTGTTAAAAATATTTAATGAGAAATGAAATTTTAAACACATGATAAAATATTTATATTCAAGGAAAAATATTGATGGAGTGAAAATAATATTTATTACAATAATAAATGATATTACTACTATTACTACTATTCTTAGTTGTATGACTACAATCTTTTTGGAAAATTGCTGTTTACACACATACACATACATTCATAAACATATAAACACACACAAACACATTCACCTTCTCTACTAGTATGACATTTTCAGGGCATTATAAGAAAGAAGACCATTTAAAAATGCAGTCCCCAACCATGAATCTCCTGAAATTTTGAGCAAAAATTAATCTTTATTTGCAAGTTGAGGAAAAAGAAAGAAAAAACACTAAATTTTGAAGTGTATCAGAGCACAAAAATCAATCCTCAATAATCAGTGGGGTTCCTGTACACCAATGAAAAACAGTGGGGTTCCTGTACACCAATCAAAAACTCACTGACAGGAACAAGGAAAACAACACTTTTCATAATAGCATCAGGAAAAATGAAATACTTAGGAATTAATGTAACCAAGGAAGTGAAAGATATCTACAATGAAAAATATAGCATTCTGATTAAAGGAGATCACAATGGATTCTGTAAAATGGAAAGATACCCCCTGTTTCTGGATAGGAAAAATGGCTAAACTTCAAGACTGTTGCACAGATTTAACACAATCTTAGTTAAAATAACAATAACATTCTCCCACAGAACTAGAGAAAGCAGTCTTAAAATTCATGTGGAATTACAGCAGCAAAAGAAATTCTGAGTAAAAAGGACAAGGCATCAGGATTCCTGACTTCAAGGTTTAGGGCAAAGCTACAGTGACAAAAAATCATGGTACTGGCAAAAAAAGCAGACTAGTGCATCAATGGAACAGCATACAGAATGCAAAAACAAATCCAGGTACACTCATCTGTGTTATGTTTCACAAAGAGGTGAAATTTCTATGCTGATGAAAAGACAGAATCTTTAACAAACAGCGCTGGGGAAACTGGCTATTTGCGTATTAAGGAATGAACCTGTGCATCTATCTTTTACCACACAGTAAACTAAAATCAAAACGAATAGACTATCTGAACATTAAAACAGAAAAAATATGTTGGAAGACAGAATAGTAAAACACTTGAAGACATAGTTGTGCACAAAGATCTGATAAACAGAACCCGGTAACACTAAAGTATTATCAATAATTAACAAATAAGCACACAACAGATTATAGCTTCTGCACCACTAAGTGAAGCATCATTTGAGGGAGACTACAGCTTGAGAAAAAAATTGTGAACTGTGCCTCTAAAAGAGGATTACTATATGGAATATATAAATAAATAAAAAATTAGACTGTCAAATTTAAGGACCCAATTTAAAAGTGAGCATCCAAAATAAAGAGACAAAGAAGATAAAGAAATACAAACTGCCAATAAATACATGAAAATAATTTCAAAATCTTTAGCCATTCAATAACTGAAAATTTAAAAAAAACACTGAGATTCTATCACATTCCAGAAAGAATGGCTATCATCAATAACAAGTGGTGATGAGGCTGCTGGGGAAAAAGAACACTTCCTCATTTCTGGTGGGGTGTGAAGTGGTACAACAGCTATAGAAATCTGTACAGAAAGTCTCAAAAAACTAAAAGTAGAAATTCCATTTGACCTAGCTATTCCCTTCTAAGGATGTTCCACAAAATGGTAAATACTGCATGCCTTAGTGGTACACACACACCCAAGATTATAGCAACACAATTTGTAATAGCTGTATCTTGGTAGCAGTTTATTCATCCATTGACAGAAGAGTGAATAAAGAAAATGTGTTGCATATGTATAAGGCTACACTACGATAAAGAAGGATTAATTTGAATGATTTAAAGGAAAAAGAAAGCACCATGAGACCACAATGTTAAGTGAACTATTTCAGACATAAAAGCTTATATATTGCATGGGTTCTGTCATATGAGGAACTCAGTATAAATAAATTAAACTCAGAACCAGTCAGCAACTCCTGAAATCTGGTCATGGTGGAAGTTAGGTGTCTGAGCAAGAAAACAGGAGGAGAATCAGTTAGCAGCTCCCAAGATCGAGCCATCGTGGAACTTAGGTGCTTGAACAAGAAAGTAATTTGCCTCTCATCTTGGTAAGCACCCCAGCAGAAGCCAGGAGGAGAACGAGTCAACATCTCCTGGAGCTTAATGGTACGTGGGCTGAGAATCAAACGAGGATGACCATATGCAATATAGCAAATAGGGGAGATTTCCATCTCACTTCTGTTTGAAGGCAAATGTTATTTTCACTGTTTTTTTGTCATGATTAATGGTTTTGATCTATTCAGTATTCTCTTTTGATTGGTTTTATAATGCTCTGTTTTTGTTTGATTTTGCTATACCTAATTGACTGGACAACTATTGTAAGAATAATGAGATATACTATGATACCTATTACTGCTGTGCTGGTATCCTGCTGTGAAGTTCTGTACCAATTTCACTACATTAACTCAATTGGTTTTGTTCTGTCTTGTTCTTTAAAATGAAAATAAATTAAATAATTAAATTCAAAATGAAAGCAAAAAAAAGAAAAATGATATTGCACTTCATCACGGGTAAGGTATATAAAAGTGTACTTTGATTTATTACAAATGTCATATGTATTTTAGATATTATTTTGACCTATTTTCTGGATGTTAATTTATATGTATGGCAATTAACTTTATAAGGATGTATGAGATAAATAAATTAATCTGACACTGGCAAAAAGTGAGTGGATGAGAAGGGGAAATAAGAATTGAAGTATGTTATGTAAATGTACCACTTCTCTCCAGTGAATATAAACATCACGTATTGCATACATGAACTAAGAAAAATTAAAATGCAATAAGAGAAAAAAAGGTGGTTTATATAGTGTAAACAGAAAAGATCACTCTGTATTTGAATAAAGAAACTGTTCTCAGCTAAACAACTGACCATATTTGTAACTTTCTTGTGGATAATTTTTGTGTCTTGAAAAAGATGAAGTGTAATTCCATGATATAAATATAATATCCAGAAGATGCATCCTCCCAAATGACAACTTCTATAGGTTCCATTGAAGAAGTCAGTGAACTCTGCGATGTAGCAATATTTTGCTGATACATTATTATTATAGAATCATGGTAGGCCAAGGGAGCATCATCTTCTGGATCTGAAGAGTAGAGGCTCATTCTAGGTCCTCAATTAGCTCACCTTGTTTCTACAGGCAGTTTATCTGGGTCATTTGGAAGGTGTATAGTTATGGAATTTTTATATTTTTAAAATTTTGAATTTTATTAGTATGTGCTTTCAGTTCCAAATGATTATATTTATCATGTTAACTTGGTCCATGTATATAATGCATTTTAATTCTTTTTGCATCCCTTTTTCCTCCCTACACACATTCCTTCTATTTTTTTCATATTTTATTCAAAGAGAAAAAAAATAAAAAACAAAACAAAAAAGGGTAGCAACAATACAGAATTCCAAAGAAAAAAAAGAAAAGAAAAAAACACTATGAAATCACTACTTGATAAATTACATACTACCATCTTGGAAATAGTTGTTCAAGTTACAAAATTAAGGCATACAAAGTAGACATTCAAACAGTGAGACTGGTAACAGTTCTGCTCAATGATCTAATGAAAACAGTAATATGGTCCGCCATCTTACACACTTAAACATACGTGCTGTTATATCCTAGAGAGCCCTTTCTTTTCCTCTCTTTTTTACAGTAGCAATTACACATTTTGGGTCTTATTACTCCTACAGTTTTTACTACTTTTTATAGTAGAGACACAATGTGATATTTATAAATATGATTCTTATTTATTTTACTAATGAGGATAGTCTCAAGTTGTTTGCCTTTACCTATGAAGGCCTCAAGATCGTCCTCCTTCATAGCAGAGTAATATTCCACTGTATAAAAATACATCTTTTTCATCCACTCTGCAGTTGATGAGCATCTTGGTTGCTTCCAAGACTGAGCTATTACAAATTGTTCTGCTATAAACATGGTAGCACATATATGACTGTGATATGAACTTTACAGTGTTTCTGGGAAAATATTAGGAGGGAAATAGCTGGGTTGAATGGAGCTTCCAATCCTAGTCTTCTGAGAATTATCCACACTGATTTCCATAGTGGTTGAGCCAGTCTACACTCCCAGAAACAGTGGGGAAGTGTTCCTTTTTCCCCCCAGCCTCACCTACATTTGTTATCAGTTGATTTCTTGATAGCAGCTATTTTTTCCATATTGAGATGATATCTCAATGTTGTTTTAATTTGCATTTCTCAAATGACCAGTGATAGTGAAAATTTATACATGTATTTATTTGCCATTTGTCTATCTTCATCTGAGAACTGCGTTCATCTCAGATGCCCACTTTTAGAGAGGGTCTTTGATTTTGGGCAGCTTGATGTTTTTCAATTCTTTATATGCTCTTGATATAAGTCCTTTGTCTGAGGGATTGCTGGTTAAAATTCATACCCATTCTGAGGGTTTTCTTTTCACTCTTGGTGATTTCTTTTGAAGTGCAGAAACTTTTCAATAATATGAGATCTCAGTTATTGATGCTCTGAAATATTTCCCGTGCAATGTGCATTTTGTTCATGAATTCTCTGCCTACCTCTATGTCTCCAAATTCTACCTACTTTATCTTCCAGTAGATTTAGTATTTCTGTTTTAAGGTTTAGGTCTTTGATCCACTTAGAAATTAGTTTTGTGCATGGTGATAGGCATGGATCTAGTTTGAGTCTTCTGCATGTGGACACCCAATTTTTCCAACAACATTTTTTTTCCAGTACCGGGGATCAAACTCATGACAACACACTTGCAAGGCAGTCACTTATGCTGCTGAGCTAAATCCACACCCCAACACCATGTATTAAACACATGTTTCAAGTGAACATTTTAGCCCCTTTGTCAAATATCAGGTGGCTGAGTGTCTTTGTACTTATATTTGCATCTTCTAGTCTGTTCCATTGATCCTCAGGCTTATTTCTTTGCCAGTACCATGCTGATTTTATCACCTTTGCTTTGTAGTACAGTTTCAAGTCAGGAATTGAGATGCCTCCTGCCTTGCCTTTATTGCCCAGAATTGCCCTTTGTTATTCTAGGTTTCTTCTGTTTCCAAATGAATTTTAGGAATGATTTCTCTAGATCTATGACAATGGTATTTTGATTGGGATTGTGTTAAATCTGTATAACAGCTTTGGGAATATGGCCATTTTGAAAATGTTGGTTCTTCCTAGCCAAGAGCAAGGAATATCCTTCCATTTTCTAATATCCTCTTCAATCTCCTTTTTTAGCATAGTATAATTTTCAGTATATAGGTCTTCTATATTCTTAAGTTGATTCCTATGTATTTCATTTTTTTAGATGTTATTATGAAAGGTGATATTTCCATAATTTCTCTCTTGGTGAGTTTCCTGTTTGTGTACAAGAATGCTATTGAAGTTTGAGGGTTGACTTTGTATTCAGCTAAACTTCAGAATTTGTTTATTACCTCTACTAGTATTTTAATGGCAGTTTTTGGTCTGCTATGTAGAGTGTCATGTCATCTTCAAAATGTGAGAGTTTAATTTCTTCCTGTCCTATTTTTATTCCTTTTATTTCTCTCTTTTGTCTGATTGCCCTGGCTAGTGTTTCCAGAACTACATTGAAAAAGAGTGGTCATAGTGGACATCATTGTCTTGTTCCTGATTTTAAAGTGAAAGCTTTTAGTTATTGTCCATTTTGTATAATATTGGCTGTTGGTTTGTCATAGATGGCCTTTATAAGGTTGAGGTAGATGCCGTGTATTCTGAGTTTCTGAAGGTTTTTTTTTTATCATGAACATGTGTTGGGCTTTATTGAAAGCTTTCTGCATCTATTGAGATGAGCATGTGGTTTTTATTTTTGGCTATGTTGATGTATTGTATTACAGTTATTGATTTGCATATGTTAAACCATCCCTGCATTCCTGGAATGAACCCCACTTGGTCATGTTATATAATCTTCTTGATGATTTGCTGCATTCTATTTGCCAGTATTTTTTGAGGAGCCTTGCATCAATGTTCATTAGTGGGATTAGCCTATAGTTCTCCTTTTTGGATGGGTCTTTCTCTGTTTTTAGTTTGAGAATGATAATTGCCTCCAGCAATGATTTAGGGAGGATTGCTTTCTTTTCAATTTCATTCAAGAGTTTAAGTTGTATTGGCATCAAATCTTCCCTAAATTTCTTGTAGAATTTAGGTGTGAATCCATCACAACCTGGTCTTTTCTTTGTTGGTAAGTTTTGTATTATGTTTTCAATTTCAATACCTGATACTGTGTTATTCAAAATTGCTATACCTTCTTGGTTGAGCTTTGGTAGTTCATATGTTTCTAGAAATCTCCCCATTTCCTCTGTGTTTTCCACTCTACATAAGTGGAGATTTTCAAAGTAGGTATTCATGATCTTTTGAATTTCCATGGGATCTTAGTTAATTTCCCCCTTTTCAGTCCTTATTGCATGAATTTGGGTTTTTTTCTTTCTTTTTCTTTATAAGGTTATCTAGAAGTTTGTCAGTTTTTTTATTCTCCCTAAAACCAACTTTTTGATTCATTATTTCTTTGTATTTTTTTAGCTTCAATTGCATTGATTTCTGCTGTAATGTTTACAATTTCCTCTCTTCTATGAGCTTTGGGTTTAACTTGCTCTTCTTTTTCTAGAAGCTTGCAATGAAGCATTAGATTGTTTATTTGTGCTCACTGTTTTCTTGATATGACAATTTATTGCTATATATTTCCTTCTTAATTCCACTTTCATTGCATCCCACAGATTACCTATCCCACTGATAGGTTGTTTCCACATTTTCATTGAAATGTATGTACTGCTTTATTTCTTATCTAATTTCATCTATAGTCCACTGGTTGTTCAAAAGGTTGTTATTTAATTTCCATGTATGCATGCAGGTTTTGCAATGTCTTTTGCCATTAATTTCAATTTTCACTGTGCTATGGTCCGATATTATGCATGGGATAATTTCAATACCTTTGATTTACTTAAGAATATTTTATGGGCTAATATATCATCTATATTGGAGAATGTCCCATGTGCAGCTGAGAAGAATGTGTATTCTGATGTAGTTGGAACACTCTAAACATCTACTAAGTCCAATTGCTCAGAGGTGTGATTCCGTTCTATTATTTCTTTGCTGACTTTTTGTCTACTTGATCTATCTCTTTGTGACAATGGGTTATTAAGGTCCCCTGTAATAATTTTGTTCTTGTGTATTTGGTTTTTCATGTCCTTTAATGTCTGTCTTATATAGTTGGGTGTTCATTTATTTGGTGCATATATATTCATAATCATTAGTACTTCCTCTTGAATTTTTCTACTTATGAGTGTGTAGAGACCTTCTTTGCATCTTTTAAACATTTTATGTTGAAGTTCACATTGTCTGCAAATAGATTAGTTACCCCTGATTTTTTCTGGGTTCCTGTTGCATGGAATCCTTTTTTCCATCTTTGACTTTTAATCTATGAGTTTATTTTTGAGTCAGATGTGTTGTATACAGCATATTTTGGAATCCTGTTTCCTGATCCATGCCATCAACATGTTTCTTTTGATAGGTGAATTGGCCCCGTTTACATTTATGGATATCACTGATATGTACTGGCTTGAATTTGCCATGTGTTCCTATTGTTAGTTTCCTGCTTTTCTCACTTGTTTAATTTCTAGTCCAGCCTGGTGGTTTTTTGTTGTTGTTGCTCTGGAGATTGTGGTCATTTTTATCTCTATCTAGGATTTCCTTCAGTCCTCTTTCTAAGGTTGGTTTGGTGGACAAGAATTTCTTCAGTTGTTCTTTGTCATAGAAGTATCTTGTTTTTCCTTTAAATTTGAAAGACAGGTTACGTCAATCTGGGTTGAAAGTTGTTTTCTTTCAGGGCTTGAAATACTTCACTCCAAACTCATCTTAACCTGAAGGTTTGCTCTGAGAAGTCTGCCATGATTCTAATAGGCTTTCCTTGATAGTTGATTTGTGTCTTTACATTCCTTCTCTTCAATGCTTTCTCCTTTGCAAAATATAATATTATTATTCTCTTAAATATTGCTATATTTGCTTCTAGTTCAGTAAGAAAAGATCAAATTAAAAGATTTTTGAGAAATTATCTGTAGCAAGTCAGAAATCAGACACATCTCTAAAATTTTCACTTTTTGAAAAATTTAAGAGATATTTTCCTGGCATGAAAAGGTATTTGAATTTCCTGGCATGAAAAGGTATTTGAATTGGACTGAGATAATATGAGCTCTGAGTCTGAGTATTTTCTGCCCTAGAGAAGTGTTCCTTTGATGAATAAAAAGTATGGCACTTTACAAAAGGTCACTTGGGGGACTAGCCATTATTTTTTGTTGATGTTTTAGATCATACATCTGTTAAACATGATACCAACTTTTCCACCGTTTTTATTTTTGCCAACTGGCATATGATTCATATTTAATTTCTCCTTTCAATCTTATTTATCCTTTCACTTTGAAATATACATTTCTGTCTATCTAGAAATTTCCCTTTCCTTTTTTCTTTTATTTTATAACAGATTTTTCTCTTAGAGCTCCAAATCTTCTTTTGAACACTTTTCTTCATGGACAACTCTCAGTATTTTACACTTAACTTTATATTTGTTCAGGTTATATCCCTCTAGATAAGAGGCGGAAGGACTCAAAACATATTCTAAAGTTGTCATTCAATTTTTTGTAGTGTCTGGCTGAACAGGTAATAAACAATCTTGGGTAGATTTAATCTGTTTTTGCTAGGCCTGATACATTTTAAAGCGCATGTTCATTCTCCTGTTGGACACTGCTTTCATTCTAGAGTTGAAAGATGAAAGAGATTAGATGTCTCCCTAAATCCTCACGTGGTGATAGGTGCAGTGTTAGGAAGGTGACTGGATTGAGGTGTGTAAATTATATTAGGATGTTATGCTGAGATTAAGGGTATCAATAATAGAAGCCCTGCCCTGAGTATGGGTGGCACCAATCAATATGCTTCTGGCATGGATGGAATAGAAAGAGACAGAAAGAAACCAGACTTACTGTTAGTGCTGCTGCTTGGTGTCTCCTGCCTGCCTGCTTGGCATGAACTGTTTTTCTTCTGTGATGTCCCTCTGCCATGCCACACTGACTTGGAGCCAGCTGACTATGGATTGATACTCTACAAGCCATAAAACAAATAATTTTCTTCTCTTTTAAACTTATAAGTCATTTATTTTCTTTCACCAATGAGAAAAGTAATTATGATGAATGAAAAAGGTTACTGTAGCACTACAATTTTGAAATGTCTAGATGAATTAATCACACATTATCGCTTTTGTTAAACTGCTTTGTACCATGTTTCTCAGAATGCCTGCATTCTCTGAAACCAACTCAAGATTGTGTACAATTTCTCTCTCACTTTTAGCTTTAGAAAACATATTTGAGTGTTATTCAATGAATCTGTTATATTTAGTAATATTTATAAATTTAATTGAATTTAGTTTGCTTTTAAAAATAATTTCAAATATTGCTATGTGTTTCAAGTGGTACAAAATTCCAGTGCACCTCACAATTGGTGACAGCATAGAACTGTCTTGACATGTTAGTTATCACACAACAACTCACCATGAGGACTCTTACCCAGGACTCAGGAGGCTTGTTGTTTTTTTTTTACACTGGTAGATGTTTTAATTCTGTGAGTTGGTTTTCCCAGTTAAAAAGAGGGAATATTCATGTTTGTTTTACTATTTCATATGGATTTTATTAAATTAAATTTGAATGACTGAAAAATGTATAACTATCAAGATAGCATTATAGCAGTGCAGGTGGTGTTGATAAGGAAACAAAATATACTAATGTTTTAAGAAATGAGATGTTTATCTAAATTTTAATTTATATAATGCCAAATACCCTAATTACAGTAATAAACTAAGTCAATTTGTTGTTGAATATACAAATTCCTCAGCAGAGGACAAATTCACACAGTGAATTGTCTCTCTGTGAATTTAAGGAAAATGGTTAACAATTAGAGATGAAGACCATAAAAGTTCTTATTTAATGTTCACTTGAGTAAGATGAAGTAATTGGGCTGTGGCAGTGTCTCCAATGAAATTCTCCTGAGGTCTAATTAGTCACAGTTGAGAAACTTCGTCATTTTCCTACAAATTGGATATGGGGCAGTGGTCAGGCTCTGCAGAAGGGATCCTCCAGTAGTGCAGCTTACAAATCAACCAAGGCTTACAGGAACCAAGTTGCTTGACACTTTTAATCTTATAACTTACGTTTATTTATTGATAAACTGACAGCTGCTTGAGACCTTGGTAACAGGGTTATGTTAAACAAGTTGATATATGGTATTTTTTTAAAAGAAGGCATGATAGAATCTCAGCATTACATGAACCTGGAAAATCATATAAACACCAATCATTGCCAGCAATCTAGGCTTCAGTCTTCCTTCAGCTTGTTGAGCTCTGAGAATGACAGAATGAATTATAATTTCATAAACTTAGAAGTAAACATATTTGAGGTCTTTTGTTTACTATTGAAATATATTTAAACTAGAATCATACTCAGTATTACAAATTTGCATTCTATGAAGGGAATTTAGCTCAACAGCATAAGCATCTGCCTACTCCCAGTAATAAAAAATAAAATTTCACATTCCCAAAATTATCCCTTATGATATTATAACAAAACAATTTTCAATGATAATACATATTTTGAAAATATCTGTTAAATTTACATGTGTATTATTACATATAATAATTTCTATTTATTATATATATTTTCCTTCCTGATTTTGGACATTTCATATAGTTTATAATTTTTCTCAAGTATTAAAAAGTTACATTGAACATAGTTTTCATAATAATTGTTCCAAATGAATTTTAGGAATGTTTGCTCTATGTCTGTGAGGTATCTTAATGGTATTTTGAGCAGGCTTGCTTTAAATCTGTAGGTTATTTTCCCAGTGAAATTGAAAATATCATGCCACAGTGGTATATATGAACCCATGTTTATAGCAGCACAATTTGTAATAGCTTAATCTTGGAAACAACCCAAATGCCCATCAACTGTGAGATAAAGGAAATGTGATATTTTTATACAATGAATATTACTCAGCTAAGGATAAGGATAATCTTGATGCTTTTATAGGTAAAATGAGGGAAATTGAGACCACATTCATAAGTAAAATAAATCAAACTCGCATTTGAAAATATCATATTGTCTCACTAGTGTAAAAAAATAGTTTTTTGTTCTAGTAATTCTTTACCTTTGCTTCCTCTGGGCAACCAGCACAGGCAGGAGGACCCCTCCCGATCTGCCTCTGCCTGCTGGTAAATATCAGAAGGCTTGCTTTCCTGCCTGCAAGTGGAGGCAGGTACATATAGCCAGGTAAACCCTGTGTACCGACTAGCCATCATTGGAGATCCTTGCTTCATTTGGCAGCCATTTCTCTGCAAGAGAATAAGGCAAACACACCCCTGTGTGCCTGCCACTACTGATGGAGTCTTCTTGTAAACACACAGGCTGAGAGAAGAATCACCCCCCCATCATACACCCCTGGTCACTGAGGAAGCCTCAGTGTAGCTGCATGTATCTAGAGAAACCCACCCCACATGTTTCTACCTCCCTGGGAACCTGGGGTCAGAAAAACCCAGATGCCTGCCCCATTCCCTTACACTATGGAAGAGCACCCAATGTGGGAAGTGCCTGACACCTTAAAACTAGCTTGTTCAGAGAACCGAAGAGAATTTCAAGAGGAAAGAGAAAAAAGCAATCCCAGACCTCCAGCCCAAACAGAACAAGTCTGGGAGATATAGCCATGGAAGACAATGAAAGTCACGCACCTAAAGTCTCTAAGAGGATAACAATGAAAGTAAATTAAAAAATTCATAAGACTAAAAATAATCACATCATAAATAATATCTCAGGTAAAAGAAGACATCACAAACAAAGTATTGCAGAGTATATCTAAAGAAGATATAGATTAAAGAAAATGACTGAAAACTTGAATGAGCAATATAGAAACCAAGTACAATGCATGAAACAGATTTAAAGAGATATCCAGGAAAATAAAAATTTGATCAAAAGATTACCAGCCTGCTTGAAAGAGACTGAAGATAGACTTTTAGACAGGATTACAGGCATGGAACATGAAAGTAAATATGTCTTACAAAAAAAATACAAGGAACCATGAAACAAAAATTCAATAGCTGAAAGATTATTCTTAGAAAAATAATTTAAGGTTGATAGCTATCTGCGAAGAATCAAGGGTCACCACATATGAAACAAATTGTCTAATTACAGAAGTAATAGTAAAACCTTCCCAAATATGGGAAAAGGATTTGGCAGATAAGAGAGGTATGCAGGACTTGAACTAGCTATAAACAAAGTAAATCTACACTTAGACATATAATAAACAAGATTCCAGAAATTCAGCACAAGAAAATAGCATTAAAAGCTGTTAGAAATAACCAAAAAGATCAACTATTAAGGACCACCAATCAGAATAATGGCAGACTTGTCAACACAAACCATCAAGTCAAGAAGAGTTTGGAGTAAATTGTTTCATATCCTGAAAGAAAACAACTTCCAATCCAGATGGATGTACTCTGCAGACTGTCTTTCTAAGTTGAGGGAAAAATTAAATACTTCTATGGAAAATAACAACGGAAGGAGTCCATGACCACCAAACCAACCCTAAAAAGAGTGCTGAAGGATATTTAATAGATAGATAAATATGACCATGGTCCCAGAAACAACAGCAGAGTAGGACTGCCAAATAGGACAGGTAATAGAATGAAGGGGAAAAGTAGAGGTTCAGCAGCAGGAAAATAGCATGACAGGGACAATCCAATGTACACAGGTTGTAACCATTATGCCACCACACACAGTTAGAATGAAACCCAAGGGAAACTGAATTAAATGTCATTAATAGGAACAGAGAGACAGATTTTCTTTAGGAGATGAAGCGATGGGAAGAAGGGAGGTGGAAAAGGGCATGGAAAGAGGAATTAAGAAGTATATGTACTTGTAGAAACTCTGCCATCTCCATATAACAAATTTGAACAAAATGGGCTATGACTATGTATTAAAAATATATAAATAAATAAATAATGTAATTCAGAGAATTACATTTCAATTTACCTGATGATATTAATATGCACTAAAATTAATATCTATTAAAATTAATATTAAATTAATACCTCTTTTTGGGTATTATCTATTAAAATAATTCAATTAAAATGATATTGCCTGGTAAAATATTTCAGTACAGTTTCTAGTTGTATGTCATTCAAATATAATGCATTTTTCATTTCGTTTCTACAGTTATCTTAATTAATTTCATATTAAGAAGTGATCCTACATTTAATTCACTTGTTAGAAAGCACTCTGACTTCCCCAAACAAACCAACATTCATGACATTCCAGTTGAATATTTTAGAGAAAAATACCAAATAATTGTTTTTTCTCTTAAAGTTATATGCCAGCCCTGATGTGGAAAAGTATATGTCATTAGATTTCTTTATAAGAAAAACATGAAGAATATATGAAGGGATTCCTTGATCTCCTACTGGATAATCCCATGGAGATTAAATTTTAGTGTCATCCGTACTTTTGCCTTGAAGCAAGCTAAGTGGGTAAAGATGTAGACATACTAGGACATTTTCATCTCCTTTTCTTTTATTTGCAATTATTTGACACAGGAGATTCTGCTTCTAAGTGTCCTTCCTAAAACATTCATGTCTGATAAATTGCACACAAATTCAAATGCATTTCATTCTTTTAACTCACAACATTTCATTGTAGACTCTGGTAATAGTTTACAATAATAAAAGCTACATTATATTTATCTGAGGAATACTCTAACACTAAAAGTCATGTACTTATTATTCATTTCTACTATTTTAATGAATAGAACCATTAAGAGATCTCCCAACACCTATTGTTGCTTTGTTTTTCCGTCTTATTTTCTATATTTCTTTTGCTTAAGCATTATAAAACTCACTTCACTAGTTTTAGTTCTTAGGCAATGTGTGAGATACACTCATACTAAATTGATTTGTTGTGAGTACTGTGGTTACTCAAGTAATTTTCCAAAACATGTTGTCAGTAGAAAATAGGGAAGTTTATAGTTTTTTATGACTATGTGAAAAACATTGGTAAAAAATCTGCTTTCTAACTTAAAGAATAAATGATTCAAAACTGATACTTTATTAAATCATGTGTCAGATAAAATTATGATTTTACTAAAATATTGAAGGCACTTTCTCTCCCTAAATATGTATTGCTTGTCCTTACCTTGGGTTTTGTATTGAGGTAATTATCCTGCCCAGTCTCCATGTTATTGCTTCTTGAATGACTCTTTATTAAAATAAAATTTATTTTATTTTATTTTTTATTTTATTTTTGTCTTGAGTTGTATCTCGGCAGTACAAGCACTTGCCTGGCAAACTTAAGGCCCTCAGTTTGATTCCCAGTACCAAATAAATAAATAAGTAAATAAAATGGTATTTTTCCAGTTTGGCTTTTATTCCTGCTCTCATTCATAACATTTGAATTTTTAAAAATGTCTTTTTTATTTACCCATATTTTGAATTCATAATGAATATATTCATTATAGGAACTTGTTAACTTTAACCTTTGCACATCTTCCTCATTATTAACGTTCAAATACACATATAATACACCTATATCCTTGAAATATACTGAAGGTTGCATACATTTAATAGAAAATATTCAGAATATGTCAAAGGTTTTCTTTGTTACTGCTCCGTGATTTCTTGGTTTTGTGATGTCTTTATGCTAAGTGTTGAAGTGCAATGCTTTGCATGACAATGTATAGTATGAGACAGAAATTTCCATGGAGTTTGATGTTTGCCCTAAAGTGATTGTTCCCTAGTAAACATTTCTTAGTGTAGCTAGAATTACATGGAGTGGAATTATGCTTACTTACCCTGAAACTTATTGCAGAATAATATAAATGAAAGAAGTTTAATTAAAAGTAAGAGAAGAATAAACTTACAGACTACATCATGCAATAAGTACACATGTATGCATTTTAATACTAATAAAGTGATATTAGGAAGAAGGTTATTTGACTGTGGTAATTTGGAAGGAATTTTCTGAGGAGCTGCTGTTTGAAGATGGTGTCTTGGCCATCACAGAAAGGGGAAGGTGACATGAAAGTAGGAGTTTATCATATTGGAAGAAATAGTAAAATCAGTAAATGAGACTGTCTAGGTATATTTATGAGACACAGAGAGACTCAGACATGGCTGGATTATAGATGAACTCAAATTCTAAGAGGGAAGTAGTAAGGCAAACAGCACAGATACACATTCCCTATAATGAGTGCGATTATTCTGTACCTAATTGTAACAATAAACTGAAATTTTAAAAAAAATTCTCAAAAAATAAATTGGAAAGTCATGCTGAGTATCTCAAACAATGTATGTCAGAATCATAGTGATGATGTGATTACAATCCCAAATCATCATATTTTTAAAAATTTCCATCTTTCCATTTCAAATTTTAGAAAGGATGCAAAAATACAGTAGGAAAAGTGAAAAGTGAAATATCTTTCCTTGGCTTTATCTCCTGCTTTAGAAAATAGGCTTCTTGTTTGGTCTCTTTCTAGATGTCTATTTGGTCAAAGGGGATGGAATTTTTGGAAGCTGCTGCCTCTAGGGTTTGTGATTGGTAAATTTTCTAATGCTGGAAGTTGCAGTGTGAGAGCTACACTCATCCTAGGAAAGTAGCCTGCACACAGTGCAAGGGACAAAAAGAATCTTACTCCTCCCTTTGCCTTTTCCCTGTTTTTGCTTTTCTTGTCTTTCACTACCTTGAACTGTTTCCCTTCTGCCATGTGCCACTTGACACATGGAGTCAGTTGATTATGAACTAAAACCTCCACAAACTGTAAGCTAAATAAACCTTTTCCTCTTTAATTTGGGCATTTTTTGTAGCAAGGAGGGAAAACTAACCAAGACAGAATTTGGTAACAGAGGAGGGTGATTGCTGGGACTGTCTAACCATTTGATTCAAGGGCCTTTGGGAATGGTTTCTGGGAAGAGTTTGGAAAGGCTCAGAGATGTCACCTGAAAGAGTAGAGCTGGTCACTCTTTATGGGAGATACTAGGTAGTGCTCAGAAAACCAGAAGGCTGGCACAAATTATGATGACAAAGACCATGCTGAAAGTGTTTATGTTGGGAAGGCCTTCATTGGTTTTTTACTATATAACATGTGCTATGATTCAATAGAAAGTTTGTCTGTATTTAGCCCATATTCAGAGACTTTGTCTGGGACTGAGATTAAGAAGGCAGACTAATTCTGGCAGAAGAATTTCAAGGCAGTGCCATGTTGGGGACATGGAATGGCTACTGTTGGGACTTTCATCCAGACCTATGTTGAGAATCAAGAGCAAAGAGCCCAGAAGAATGACATACAACATTTTGAGCTTGGCTAGAAAGGAAGTTTCAATAAAACTGTATACTTCAATGGTAGAGAAGAGATCATGATTACTGAGGACCAGAACAATAGAAAAGATGGTCTGGGAGCTTTGTGATAATCAGCAGAATGGCATCCTTTTTAGCCTCAGGATTGCAAACATGAAAGACTTTGTTTGGGAGGTAAGCCCCGGAGCACAAGGCTCCAGTGTGGTGGTGGCAGCCACATCAGATTTCTTAATGCCTGCCGGGACTACAACCACATTCCAGGATGGAAGCAACTCAGGGAAATGGTTCCTCAGAAAGATTCAGAGTGGTCAACAATGAAGGCACTTTACTACTACAGCTAAGAGAGAGGAAAGCATGGCTAAGAGTTGTGATATTAAAGTGGCTCCCTGCAAATTTCAGAAGACCAGGGAAGCCAAGCAATGTGCCTCCACAGAGGGTAATGCTGTGAGGGTGAAGCCAAATCATAATGAGACTCCAAAAGTTTGGAATAGACAGGAACATAGATCACCAGAGAAAAAATGCAAGGAAGGAGCAAAGCCTCCCCAAGAGAGAAGCTATGGGAGCTACAACCACCAAAAGTGTCATAGAAATGGAGCCAGAGAAATCCTTTGGAGCTCATTATTTGCCACAAATTGCCTCAGATGCTGCACATACAATTATAGGACTCAAAACTTCCCTTCTGAATGTGGACTTGCTTTAATCCCAAACCTTTGTATGCCCATTTGTAACTTTTGGAGTGAAAATATGCATCTTATTCCATTAAATATTGGAAATGTTTAACATTGTTTTCATTTGTACAGGGTCTAGCTGCTACAGTTTGCTTGGGAGTTGGACTTTTCATCAATGCTGAAAATGTTAGGACTTTGGCAACTTCCAGATGGACTAAATGGCTTTTTCATAAGGAATGTACATGAGTCTTTGTCGTGTTAAGGACAGAATATTATGGTGTGTGAATGGATGTCCCCACAAAAGCCTCATGTAGTCATGGGGGTGAGCTTTTCAAAGGTGGCTGAATCTAGGGTTTGTAACTGGTGTATTGTCTAATGCTGAGAATGGTAGTATGAATGATACACTCACTCTAGCAGGTAGCCTGCATACCGTGTAAGGCACAGCAAAGAGACTTGCTTCTTCATTTTACCCTTTTTCTGTTGATGCTTTTGCTGTCTTCCACCACCATAAACTATTGTCCACTTGCCACTTGCCACTTTGCCTTGCAAATCTACTGATTATAGACTGAAACCTCAATAAACTCAGAGTTAAACAAACCTTCCCTTTCTAACTGTTATGCACTGGGTAATTTTTCCTAGCAACAAAACAAAAGTAACCAAGACACTTGTCATGTAAGTGAAGATCTGGCATATTTGAGGGATATTAGATATGGCCATTTGTAATACTAGCACATATAAACATTGGCTTGAATTATTTGTTTATAGGATACAATAATTCCCACACTGAATGCAAATTTTGAGTTGTAAAAAGGAGGAAATTTTGCCATTGAAAAGATATCCAGACTTTTATGACATAACATTTAGGACATTTAGTCAGGAAGACAACTTACTTTTCCATGTAGTTTTTACAGAAACTTTGTTATCTAGGTAAGTAGAGTTTTTATTCTGAATATATATATATATATATATATATATATATATATATATGGCTTGAGAGAACATTTTCTTTACCTTTACGTTAGTACTTTGTTTCATATCTCTCATCAAAAATTTCCTTCATGTTTTTGTATCTCTGATTTCAACCTCAATCACAACACAAATTATGTTTTATATTTATTTTCTTTCATTATGAGCCACATATCTTCAAAATTATGATCTTCTGGTTCATTTTATTTTATATTGCTTCAAGATATTCAGAATTGTCAAACTTAGATTATTTTTATTTTATTTACATTTTTCAGAGTGTTGGGTATTGATCCTATGGCCTTCACACTGAGGAACATCACCAGCGCTTTTTAATTTTTATTTTAAGACAGGGTCATCCTAAGGTGCCCAAATAGGACTCAAACTTGCCTTCCTCCTGCCTCAGAATGGGAAAACCAGTAGTGTCCCCAAGCTACTATAATTTTAGTCACTCAACAAAAGAACTTGATGTTTGTATACAGTTATGCAGCTTTACTATTGGTTAATAAACAATTGGATTAACAATTTTGTGTGTTAAAAAAAAAACATTTGGAAAGCCAGTACTAATAATCATAATGCAGTCATGTGATCTGAACATGAAAAATTATGTAACTCTCACAAGAATTTCAAAAAAGATATCATAAAGATTATTTACACTTCATTTGTGAGCACAAGGGTCTCCAGGCAGGTCTGTCCACTAGTGATGGTGTGGCTAGATTTGGACAGCAACATGATGTAAGAATATGTGCAGGTCTCTGCAACTGTCTAATCCTGTTTGTGTCTCTAAGTGCCTAGATGATAATCTGAATTTATTTAAATAAAATTATACCCCACCCAGGTGTCCCTGTCCGGTCCATCAATCTCATGGACCCATCCATTTTCCTGAGTCCCACATTCTACAGGAGAGTCCCTGGCCATCTGCATCTTTACCTACACATTGATATATGTTCTATCACCTTCTGATTCTTGAGAAAGTTCACTGGGAAAATGATAGACACTCTCTGTGCTTCCTAGGGCCCACACCCACATCTATGGTAGAGTAGTGGATCAGAGGGACCAAGGTTGAGACTCCATCAAAGACAGAGTGGTGGGAATCTAAGGCGTGACCTTTCCACACTCTTTATCCCTCTTTTGTCTTTGTCCATGCTGTAGCCTCAGGGCCTCATGTGGGTTTCCTGTCTGTTTCTTCTTTTTAATTTTTTCCTTTTTTTTTCTTGATGCAAGATCTCAGTACAAAAAAATGAACCTATAGTCCATTGCTTTATATAATTTTTCTATCCGCTACTCCTGTTGATGGGTATAAGGTGGCATGTGGCAGGAAAGACTGTGAAAAATTTTAAAGGACTTCTCTTTAACCATTGGAGTGATTGATTAGACTAAAGCTGAAGGAAGTAATGGTCAGGTGTGTGGTTCTGTACCTGCACTATCAAGTTGTAAATGCTAAGTTTCATATGTTAAGAAAGGACTTGCTCATATTTTCTTGCACACAAGGTCATCTAAGTTGTGTCTTTAATCCTCATCAAGAAAGTAGGGTCCCTGAGAGTCTTGCCGAAAGCAGAGTGCATGACCAGGCTTACAAGTGATGCAGCACCATGAGTAATCATGTTAGAGTGTAGTGAAGTGAATGGTACTGAGGAACTGCACATGCAGCATTTCAGCATGAACAGGCTGTGCAGGGAACAACAGACTGAGAGAGAGGAAGCAGGTAGGGGGTAGCATGTGCAATGTGTGCTCTGTTTGAACAATAGGTAAATACTTTGCCTTCATTCACAACTCTGAATCTCTACCAAGAAACTGCTACATCTGATACTTCTGAGGATTCTATAAAACAGTAATTAAAGTGTAGCCTTGGTGCCCACAAAAGTATAAAAGGCTGGCTATATATGATGTTTATGCAGAATAGAGAGCTATTCAACCATAAATAAAAATACATTTCTTTGTACATTTTTCCATCAAGTAGTTTTTTATGCAGTACTTGCTATACTAGGTTCAAAGTGATACATATATTCCTTATGAATTAATACATGGATTGCTTATCATAGAACTCAGACTTATTATTCACTAAGTATGCAAGAATGTACATTTACTGAATAAAAGTTAAGTTCCTGGAGATGATGGTAAATGTACACATCTTTTGTTAACTCAAGAAAAGGAAAACAAGAAAAAAAATTGATTGTCTTAATTGTTTGAGGACAGAGCATTTTGTGAATTCTTGTGAAAATGAAATCACAGAAAACTATCTTGAGCAATCGTGCTTGTGGAAAATTTCAAAACTCTACGAAGAACTGGGAAAAATTCTACAGATATATGACCTCTCAGGAGCATTATTTTCAGTTGAAAATTGAGACAAAAATTTTGGTTTTTTCATATATTTTTGTTTCCTTTTTTAGAGACCATATTGTCAAAGGTACTTCATAAGAAAATTCTCTACTTCTACTACCAAAGATTCTCTTCATCTCACTCTTAGATGAAGAAGAAAATTTGGAAACCTCACATTCTGGTCAGACACTTTTCTCAGCATGAAATAGTATATGGTGTCACTAGAATGTTCAAGGAGTAATGTATAGTGTGATTTATGCTTCACAAATTCACTCATGTTCTCACATTCAATGAAAATGTCAAATTTTGATGAATCATTTAAAAGTGATGTTGTGTTATGGCAACCTAATTTAATGAAATATATTATCATTCAATGAGCAGCTACATACATCTGGGCAAGGCAGTTAATGATTCATCTTTAATGAGTATTATAATGGTAACAATATGAAGGAAAGTGGAAGCAAATAATGGTCCACCCATAATAAATGTTCAGTGAACATTGCAGCTGCTGTAACAAAGTGGTCTTTTTTTGTACTGGGAAGTGTTTAGGCATACCTATTAATTCAGACATCATGTTGTCAGACTCATTATAAGCTTTTGATCTTCAAGTAAAATGCAAATGAATTAGAAATGTGGCAAGTACATACATTTTTGTGTATGAAGAGGAGACTTCAGAATTTATTGAGTCTTCCCATCAGTGAACATGGAATATTCCTGCAGATGCAAGGATCTTCATTTACATGAATCACTTATTTTTTTACAGTTTATATTTTATTGTATGTTTCTCATTGAAACTACTTGATTTCATACAGCACAATATTTTGATATATTTATACAGCATATGATAATCTGATCAAGGTAGTTTTTTCTCCATAATCTCAAGCACTTACATATTTCTGTAGGGAAAATTTCAAATAATATATTCTGGATTTTGAAATATGCAGCTAATTGTTTTCAACCCTTGTTAGCATACAGTAAGGTAGTGCATTAGAAATCTTTCTTCCTGTGCAAACACACTCTGATACCAGTGAAGTAACTCTCTTCATAATTCATCTAACTTATTCCAGATTCTGGTAACCATGATTCTGCTCTCTTCTCTTAGATAAAATTTTTTAGCTTCCACTGAGAACATGTGGTATCGATTTATCCATGCTTATTTAATTTCAGCAAGTTTCTTTCTCCTAGATAATTTTCATTTATCATTTATTGTATAACTTTTCCACTACTCTGGATTACAAATTGCCATTTTCCAAACTTGTGTTTTAGTGGTGGTATATTAACATGAAAAAAATAACTCCTGAATTACCATTCACAGAGTCATTAATCAAATATATATATACTTTTATATTTCCATAAAATATACTAATGAAAGACATACTAGGAAATTGCAAGGTACTAAAGAATGACTCAGGTCACAAAATATAGATACCTGATCCCAATGGAGTCTACTCAGTATTTCCTATGTGCACTTCATGTTACAATTGGCCTCATATTCTTGCCTCAGAGTTTTGCAGGAAAATTTGTATAATTGTCACTTAAAATGAGCTGAATTATTCAGAAACTAGAAAAGAAAAAGAGGATTGAGGAATGCATCAAGAAGAACAAAAGTTAAAAAAGAGAGAAAGCTTTTTTTAAAAAGTTCCTGAATTTGTAATTATCTATCTAATAGGTTGTATTGTCCAACTAATCTATAACAGTCAGCAGTATGACATTGCGTGGTGGAAAATGATTTGAAATCTGATCACAAAATATTTTCAGATTGTCAGGAAAAGCAGTATGTCTTGTGAAAATTACAGAATTAATGAATTTATATTGCTACATAGTTGTACCAGATGTAAATTATGGTGCATTTAAGAAATCTTTCATAAGGGTAATTACAAAACAGATTATATCATTTTTATTTATGATAACATTTATTTAGAAAAATGGATATAATCATTAATAATAGGCACAAATGCATATTGTGGATACCTGTGGATAGTTATGCTCCTTATGAATAGTTACAAAGTGTCACCTAAAATGACAACTTTACTAATCTTTTTTAAGATTTCAGTTATATATATATATATATATATATATATATATATATATATATATATATATGTAAAGTTGAAAAGAAAATCTAATTCTTTTCAGAATGAAGGGTGCTGGTATTAATTTTATTGCTAAATCTAATAGGAAAGGAACAGTAGTCAGTGTGAGGAGTGGGGTCCAGAGAGCAAATTTTCCCAGATCACATGCCCAGGAGGCGACTGAGAATGCATGACTCATTGTGGAGCAAACCCTGAGAAACAGGCTCAACCATGAGTGTTCTGTCCAGTGACTCTAAATAAAGAGAAAACATGGGACATTCTGCAGAAAAAAGACAGAATAAACTGCTCTCCATGAAAAAATGTAGATGTAAAATTGATGCCAACGTAAATGCCTAGAGGATGGGGAAATGGGCCCATGCTATGGCCATTAGTGGACAGCTCACAATAGTTCAATTTTACTGCTACTAGCAATTGCAACCAGAGCATTCACACTGAGCTCTAACTTCAAACCATTTTATTTTTGTTTTCAGACTGAGCCTCACCAAGTTGCTGAGTTGCTCCATTGCTGAGGCTGAGCTTCAACTTGCTACACTCTTCTCTCAGTCTCTCAGAGAGCTGGTGTTACAGTTGGGCATTGCCACATCTGACCAAACTGTTAATAACAGATTCTGTGATTTGTTGGTTGTGTTCCACCTATGCAAAGAAATTTTCCTCCAACTTCACATTCTTTTCCTAAGCTTTAGATGATAACCTGAGGTCTGGCTGGCTGTGAAAAACATGTACTCAACTTACACATGTGGAAAACCAAAGAAATATTTCAGAATTCATTCTATTGGTGCTTTCTGATGACAAGAACACACAAATATTTTGCTTTGTGCTTTTCTTATTTTGCTTTGTGGTTTTCATATTTTGTTTTGTTACTTTGTTGGCAGGAAATGTTCTGACCTTTATTTCCATTCTGTGCAACCTTCTTTTGAAGCAGCCCATGTACTATTTCCTTGGACACACATCCTTCATGGATATCTGCTACACCTGTAGTGTTCCACCCAAGCTAATTAGTGGCCTGCTAGAGGGGATTAAGACTGTTTCCTAAGTGACTACATGGTGAGCGTAATTACTATGCACTTTTGGAGACACTAAGGTCTTCATTATCACAGCCATGGCCTTTGATCACTATGTAGCCATCTTGAAACCTCTCCACTATATGATTGTCATGAACAGGAACAAATGCAACTTCTTAGTCTTGGCTGCTTGGGCTGACAGAGCTGCCCATTCTTTTACTCAGCTGTCTATGATAATATGTCTGCCTGTCTATGGTTCTAGTGAAACTGACCACTACTTTTGTGATATTTTTCCTTGGCTGAAAATTGCCTGTACTGATACACACTTTATCAGTGACCTTGTGGTTGCTAATTCAGAAATCATCGCGCTAGTGACATTTGTGGTTTTATTTGTTTCTTGAGTCATTATGTTATTTATTCTAGGGAATCATTCAGCATATGGAAGATGTAGAGCCCTCTCTATGTATGGGCATCACATCACTGAGGTCATCTTATTTTTGGGGCATGCAATCTTTTCTTACCTTAGACCTCTTACTGCTTTCCCTGAGTATAGTGGTCACAGATTTTATACAATTATTGCGTCTATGTTCAGTCCTTTTATCTATGCTCTCAGAAATACAGAGATGAAAAATGCCATGAGAAAAGTATGGTGTCAGACTATGTTCAAAGGATGCTTAGGGTTAATTTCAAAAATTTTAACTGTAATTTAGAGACTATATGTGAATTAAATAGCTAGCGATGTTATCCTTGATTTTGTTAGTTTTACTGCCTTGATGGAATGAGTGAGAACAATAGCACTTAGACATTTAAAGCGATCAGTAATCAAATGCTACTTCAGCATAAAGGAATGCTGGAACACTAATGTTTTATTTATTGGGATGGTGTACCTGAAGTTACTTTCTAAAAAACATGAGTCAAATCAAGTAATCTAAACTATTTGGAGAAATAATGTATTTTGCAAAAAAGTTTTGATGATAAGCAAATAATTTTTTTGGTAGTAAGAGGTTGAAATCTTTGCTTGAAATAGCATTTTTTACTTTTCTGATATGATATGCATATACCATATATATATATATATATATATATATATATATATATGTATTAGAATTCATTATAAAGTGGATATCATGGTTTGACATTTTGACTTCTCACTGAAAACACTAATTCAAGGAAAGAAAATGAGGGAATAATTCAAAATATGAAAACATAACTGCAAATCTCCCTATATGTATAAGAACCCATTTTTAAGAGCTTTCATAAAGGAATCAGAAGAAAATTTCATACAAG